>SZWC01011098.1:63686-92228 GCA_023375785.1 Penium margaritaceum | reverse complement strand
TCATTTTACTTTTTTTTCATTTTACATTTTCATCATTATACATATATTAAATTTTATATACTTTTTCTTTTCTATATTTGTCACTTTACATATTTCTCCATTCATAAGTTTGTCATTTCACATACTTTCCAAGTTACATCTTTATGATTGTATATGGTTGTCATTTGGTACATGTTTCATTTTACATATTTCACTTTCTACATTTGTCAATTTACATACTTGTCATTTTGTATCTCTGTCATGTTATATGTTTGTCATTTTTTATATTTGTTATTTTATATATTTATCATTTTATATACTTTTTCATGTATTCTTCATTTCATATATTTGTCATTTTACATATTTGTCACTTGATAAACTGGTCATGTTACATAATATTCATTTTACATATTTTTGTATATTTATGTATTTGTCAAAGTACATATTCGTCATTTTACATATATGTAAAATGATAAACCTGTCATTCTGTATATTTGTCATCTTATGTATTTGCAGTTTTATTTATTTGGCATTTTCCATACTTGCCATTTTATGTATTTGGCATATCTGATATTTATCCATTTACATAGTTTTCATTTTACAATTGTAATTTTATATAGTTTTCCATTTCAATAAGCGTCATTTGTCTTATTTGTCATTTTACATATTTGTCATTTTTGCATATTTTCCATTTGACATATTCTTCATTTTAGATTTTTTACATATGTCCAATATTTGTCATTTTAGATTTTTTACACGTCATTTTTTAAATTTGTCATTTTGCAAAATTTTCATTTTAATGATTTGTCATTTTCCATGATTTTAATTTGAATTGTTTGGCATTTTACATAATTGTCACTCATACTTTTTATTCTACATGTTTGTCATTTTACATATATTTCATCTTATAAATATTTCCTTATCCATATTTGTCATTTTGCAGTTTTGTGGGTTTAGATATTCGGCATCTTATACATTTGTCATGTTATATGTTTGTAACTTTACATGTTTTGCATTCCACATATTTTCCATTTGTCATATTCTTCATTTTATATATTTTTTATTTTACATATTTTTCATCTCATACATTTGTCATGTTACATTTTCGTCATTTTACATAATTGTCATTTTACATATTTGTCAATGTCTATATGTTTCATTTCATGCCGTTGGAAATTTGACATACTTCTCATTTTATACACTTAGTATTCTATATATTTGCAATTTCACATCTTTGCCATTATATACTTCTAATGTTGTCGTTTAAAATATTTTTCATTTTACATAATTGTCGTTTCACATATTTTGCATTTTGTCTATTTGTAATTTGACATATTTTCACTTTTTAAACTTGTCATTTCACATATTTTTAACTGGAAGTCTTTGCCTCTTCATATAGTTGTAAGTATTATCTTTCATTCAACATCTTCGTCATTTTGCATATTTGTCATTCTATATGTTTGTAATTTTGCATATCTTGTTATTTTACATATTTGTCATTTTATATATGTTTCATCTTATATATTTTTCATTTTACATATTTGCCATGTTCTATATTTGTCATTTTATATACCTGTCATTTTATACATTTGTCATTTTATGTCTTTCATGTTATATATCTGTCATTTTTGTATTCTTCACACTATATATTTGTCGTTCTATATATTTGTCATGTGATACATTTTTTCGTACACATTTTGCATTTTACATAGTTGTCATTCTATATATTTGTCACTGTATAACCTTGTCATGTTAAATATTTTTCGTTTATCATATTTGTTATTTGATAAATGTTTCATTTCACATATATGTAATTTTACATATCTGCCTGTTTATATATATATGCATTTTTCTATAATTGTCATTTCATATTTTTGTCAATGTATACATTTGTCATTTCATATTTTATACTTGTTTAAAGTGTCTTTGGCTTGCTCCAGTTTTCTTAGCCTTTCTCCAGCTGTCTTGGACTTGCTCCAGTTGTCTGGGGCTTGCTCCAGTTATCTTGGGTTTGGTCCAGTTGTCTTGGCCTTCCTAAATTTGTCTTTGTCTTACTCTAGTTGTCTTGGGCTTGCCTCAGTTGTCTTCGGCTTGCCCTAGTTGTCTTGGGCTTGCTCCAGTTGTTTTGGCCCTGCTCCAGTTTTATTGGGCTTGCTCCAGTTGTCTTGGCCATGCTTTGTTGTCTTGAGCTTGCTCCATTTGTCTTGGCCTTGCTCCAGTTGTTTTGGACTTGCTTCAGTAGTCTTGGGCTTGCTTGGGTTGTCATGGCCTTGATCCAGTTGTCTTGGCCTGGCCCCAGTTGTTTTGGGCTTGCTCTAGGTGTCTTGGGTTTGCTCAAGCTGTCTTGGCCTTGCTCCAGTTGCCTTCGCCTTGCTCCAATTGACTTAAGCTGGCTCCTGTTGTCTTGGGCTTGCTCCAGTTGTCTTGGCCTTGCTCCAGTTTTCTTGGACTTGCTCCAGTTGTCTTGGGCTTGCCCCACTTGCATTGCACTTGCCCAAATTGTATTGGGCTTGCTCTAGTATTCTTGGGCTTGCTCCTGTTGTCTTAGGTTTCCTCCAGTTTTCTTGGGCTTGCCCGAGTTGTCTTGGGCTTGCTCCAGTTTTCCTGGGCTTGCTCCAGTTGTCTTGGCCTTGCTCTAGTTGTCTTGGGATTTCTCCAGCTGTCTGGGCCTTCCTCCAGTTTTCTTGGCCTTGCTCCAGTGCACTTGGCCTGCTCCAGTTCTCTTGGCCTTGCTCCAATTGTCTTGAGACTGCTCCTATTGTTTTGGCATTTCTCTAGTTGCCTTGCCCTTGCTCCAGTTGTCTTGGCCTTGCTCCTGTTGTCTTGGGCATGCTCAAGTTGTTATGGGCTTGCTCCAGTTGTCTAGGGCTTGCTACAGTTTTCTTGGCCTTGCTCTAGTTGTTTTTGCCTTGATTCAGTTGTCTTGGGCTTGCTCCAGTTGTCTTGGTCTTGCTCCTATTGTCTTGGCCTTGCTCCAATAGTCTTGTTCTTGCTCTCGTTCACTTGAGCTTTCTCCAGTTGTCTTGGGCTTGCCCCAGTTGTCTTGGCCTTGTTCCATTTGTCTTGGCCTTGCTCCGGTTGTTTTGGGCTTGCTCCAGTTGTCTTGAGCTTCCTCCTGTTGTATTGGCCTTGCTCCAATATTCTTGGCCTTCCTTCAGTTGTCTTGGGCTTTCCCCAGTTGTCTTGGGCTTTCTCTAGTTGTCGTGGGTTGCCTTGATTTGTTGTGTTCTTGCTCCAGTTGTCTTGAGCTTGCTATTACTGTCTTGGCCTTGCTCTCGTTGTCTTGGCCTTGCTCCAGTTGTCTTGGCCTTGCTCCAGTTGGCTTGGGCTTGCTCCAGTGTTCTTGGCCTTGCTCCACTTGTCTTGGCTCTGATCCAGTTTTCTTTGGCCTGCTCCAGTTTTCTTTGGCTTGCTCCAGTTGTCTTGAGCTTGCTCTAGTTTTCTTGGCCTTGCTCAAGTTGTCTTGGCCTTGCTCCAGTTGTCTTAGGCTTGCTTCAGTTTTCTTGGGCTTGCTCCAGTTGTCTTGGTTTTCCTCTTTTTGTCTTGGACTTGCTTCAGTTGTCTTGGGCTTGCTGCAGTTGTCTTTGGCTTGCTCTAGTTGTCTTGGCCTTGCTCCAGTTTTTGTGGCCTTGTTCCAGTTGGTTTCGGCTTGCTTTAAGTGACTTGGGCATGCTCCATTTGTCTTGGCCCTGGTCCAGTTTTCTTGGGCTTGCTCCAGTTGTCTTGGTCTTGCTCTAGTTGTCTTGGGCTTGCTCTAGGTTTCTTGGCCTTGTTCCACTTCTATTTTGCTTGTTCGAGTTGTGTTGGGCTTGCCCCAGTTGTTTTGGGCTTCTGTCAGTTGTATTGGGTTTTCTCCAGTTGTCTTGGCCTTGCTCCAGCTGTCTTAGCCTAAATCTAGTTGTCTTGGGCTTGGTCAACGTTTCTTGGGCTTGCTCCAGTTGTCTTGGGCTTGGTCCAGTTCTCTTGGGCTTGCTCCAGTTGTCTTCGGCTTGCTCCAGTTGTCTTGGCCTTGCTCCAGTTGTTTCAGACTTGCACCAGTTCTATTGGGCTTGCTCCAATTGTCTTTGCTGTGCTCTAGTTATCTTTGGTTTTCTCCATTTGTATTTGGATTACTCCACTTTTCGTAGCTTTTCTCCAATTGTCTTGGGCTTGCTCCAGTTGTCTTGGCCTTCCTCCAGTTGTCTTGGGCTTACTCCAGTTGTCTTGGGCTTGCCCCAGTTGTCATGGGCTTGCTCTAAATGTCTTGGGCTTCCTCGAGTTGTCTTGGCCCTACTCCCAGTTGTCTTGGGCTTGCTCCAGCTGTCTTGGCCTTGCTTCAGTTGTCTTGGGCTTGTTCCTGTTGTCTTGGCCTTGTTCCAGTTGTCTTGGACATCCTCCAGTTGTCTTGGGCTTGCTCGAGGTTTCTTAGGATTGCTCCAGTTGTCTTGGCGTTTCTCCCGTTTTCTTCGGCTTGCTCCAGTTGTCTTGGGCTTGCTCGAGGTTTCTTAGGATTGCTCCAGTTGTCTTGGCGTTTCTCCCGTTTTCTTCGGCTTGCTCCAGTTGTCTTGTGCTTGCTCCAGTTGTCCTCGGCTTGCCCCAATTGTCCGGGGCTTTCTTCAATTGTCTTGGGCTTACTCCAGTTGTCTTGGCCGTGCTCGAGTTGTCTTGGGCTTGCTCCAGCTGTCTTGGCCTTGCTCCAGTTTTCATGGCCTTGCTCCAGTGGTCTTCGCCTTGCTCCACTTCTCTTGGCCTTGCTCCAGTTTTCTTGAGCCTGCTCCGGAAGTTTTGAGCTTGCTCTAGTTGTCTTGGCCTTGCTGCAGTTGTTATGTTCTTGCTCTTGTTGTCTTGGGCCTGCTCCAGTTGTTTTGGGCTTGCTCCATTTGTCCAGGGCTTGCTCCAGTTTTCTTGGCCTAACTCCAGTTATCTTGGCCTTGCTCAGTTTGTCTTGGGCTTGCTTCAGTTTTCTTTATCTTGCTCCAGTTTTATTGGCCTTGCTCCAGGTGTCTTGGCCTTGCTCCAGTTGTTTTGGGCTTTCTCCAGGTGTCTTAGGCTTGCCCTGGTTGTCTTGGTCTTACTCTAGTTGTCTTGAGGTTTCTTCAGTTGTCTTGGCCTTGCTCCAGCTGTCTTAGCCTTAATCTAGTTGTCTTGGGCTTGGTCCACTTTTCTTGGGCTTGCTCCGGTTGTCTTGGGCTTGGTCCAGTTGTCTTGGGCTTGCTCCAGTTGTCTTCGGCTTGCTCCAGTTGTCTTGGCCTTGCTCCAGTTGTTTCAGACTTGCACCAGTTGTATTGGGCTTGCTCCAATTCTCTGGGTTGTTCTCCAGTTATCTTGGGTTTTCTCCATTTGTATTTGGATTACTCCACTTTTCGTAGCTTTTCTCCAATTGTCTTGGGCTTGCTCCAGCATTCTTGGCCTTGCTTCAGTTGTCTTGGGCTTACTCCTGTTGTCCTGGCCATACTCCAGTTGTCTTGGACTTGCTCCAGTTGTCTTGGGCTTGCTCCAGATGTCTTAGGATTGCTCCAGTTGCCTTGGCCTTTCTCCAGTTTTCCTCTGCTTGCACCAGTTGTCTTGGGCTTGCTCCAGTTGTTCTCGGCTTGCCCCAGTTGTCTTGGGCTTGCTCCAGTTGTCTTGGCCTTGCTTGAGTTGTCTTAGGCTTGCTCCAGCTGTCTTGGATTTGCTCCAGATTTTATGGCCTTGCTCCAGTGGTCTTGGCCTTGATCCACTTCTCTTGGCCTTGCTCCAGTTGTCTTGAACCTGCTCCTGTAGTTTTGAGCTTGCTCTAGTTGTCTAGGCCTTGCTGGAGTTGTCTTGTCTTTGCTCTTGTTGTCTTGGGCCTGCTCCAGTTGTTTTGGGCTTCCTCCAGTTGTCCGGGGCTTGCTCCAGTTTTCTTCGCCATGCTCCAGGTATCTTGGCCTTGCTCAGTTTGTCTTGGGCTTGCTCCAGTTGTCTTTAGCTTGCTCCTGTTGTCTTGGCCTTGCTCCAGCTGTCTTGGCCTTCCTCTAGTTGTATTGGGCTTGCTCCAGTTGTTTTGGGCTTGCTCCAGTTGTATCAGGCTTGCTTAAGTTGTCTTGGGCTTTCCTGAGTTATCTTGGGCTTGCTCTAGTGCTCTTGGGCTTCCTCCATTTGTCTTGGCCTTGCCCATGTTGTCTTGAGCTTGCAACAGCTATCTTGGCCTTGCACCAGTTTTCTTAGCCTTGCTTCAGTTGTCTTGGGCTTGCTCGAGTTGTCTTGGGTTTGCTTCAGTTGTTTTGGCCTTGCTCCTGTTTTCTTGGACGTGCTTCATTTGTCTTGGGCTTACTCCAGGTTTCTTGGGCTTGCTCCTGGTGTATTTCCCTTGCTCCACCTGTCTTGGCCTTGCTCCAGGCGTTTTTAGCTTTCTCCAAGTTTTTTGGGCTTGCTCCAGTTGTCTTGGCCGTGCTCATCTTTTCTTTGGTTTGATGCAGTTTTCTTGGGCGTGCTCCAGTTGTCTTGGGCTTGCTCCAGGTTTCTTGGCCTTGTTCCACTTGTCTTAGGCTTACTCAAGTTGTCTTGGGCTTGCCCCAGTTGTCCCGGGCTTGCTCCAGTTGTCTTTGGCTTGCTCCAGTTGTCTTAGCCTTGCTCGAGGAGTCTTGGCCTTATCCTAGTTGTCTTGGGCTTGCCCTAGTTGTCTTGGGCTTGCTCCAGTTGTCTTGGCCTTTCTCCAGTTTTCCTCGGCTTGCTCCAGTTGTCTTGGCCTTTCTCCAGTTTTCCTCGGCTTGCTCCAGTTGTCTTGGGCTAGCTCTAGTTGTCTTGGCCTTGCTGCAGTTGTTATGTTCTTGCTCTTGTTGTCTTGGGCCTGCTCCAGTTGTTTTGGGCTTGCTCCATTTGTCCAGGGCTTGCTCCAGTTTTCTTGGCCTCGCTCCAGTTGACTTGGGATTGCTCCAGTTGTCTAGGGCTTGCTCCAGTTGTATTGACCTTGCTCTAGTTGTCTTGGGCTTGCTCCAGGTGTCTTGGCCTTGCTCCAGTTGTTTTGGGATTGCTCCAGGTGTCTTGGGCTTGCTTCAGATCTCTTGGCCTTGCTCCAGTTTTCTTGGGCTTGCTCCAGTTGTCTTAAGCTTGGTCTAGTGGTCTTGGGCTTGCTTCGAGTTGTATTGGCCTTGTTATATATTTGTCATTTCAACTTTTTTTCATTTTACATATCCATCATTATACATATTTGACATTCTATATACTTTGTCTTTTCTATATTTGTCACTTTACATATTTCTCATTTGATAAGTTTGTCATTTGAAATACTTTCCAAGTTACATCTTTATCATTTAATATGGTTGTCATTTGGTACATGTTTCATTTTCCATATTTCACTTTCTACATTTGTCCATTTACATACTTGTCATTTTGTATCTCTGTCATGTTATATGTTTGTCAGCTTGTTTATTTGTCATTTTATTTAGTTATCATTTCATATGCTTTTTTTATGTTTTCTTCATTTCATGCATTTGTCATTTTACATATTTGTTACTTGATAAACTGGTCATGCTACACAATATTCATTTTAAATATTTTTGTATATTTATATATTTGTCAATGTACATATTTGTCAGTTCAGATATCTGTCAAATGATATACCTGTCATTCTTTATATTTGTCATCTTATATATTTGTAGTTTTATATATTTGTCATTTTACATATCTGTCATTTTTTCATTTTTCCCATTTGACATATTTATCATTTGAGATTGTTTACACGTCATTTTGAAAAAATTTCGTTTTGCAAATTTGTCATTTTAATGATTTGTCATTTTCCATGATTGAAATTTCAATTTTTTGGCATTTTACATACTTTTCATTCATATAATTTTCATTCTACATACTTGTCATTTTACGTATTTGTCATCTTATAAATTTGTCCTTATCCATATTTGTCATTTTGCATTTTTGTCGTTTAACATATTTTCATCTTATAAATTTTTCATTTTATATGTTTGTAATTTTACATATTTTTCATTCCACATATTTTCATTTTTCATATTCTTCATTTTATATATTTGTCATTTTACATATTTTTCATGTTATGTATTTGTCATTTTACACTTTCGTCATATTAAATAATCGTAGTTTCACATATTTGTCAATGTATACATTTTCAATTTCATGCAGTTGGCCATTTGACATATTTCTCATTTTATACATTTCGTAATTTATATATTTGTAATTTCACATCTTTTCCATTCTACTTACTTGTAATTCTATGTATCTAGCTTTTAAACTATTTTTCATTTTACATATTTGTCGTTTTGAATATTTTTCATTTAACATAATTGTCGTTTCACATATTTCTCATTTGGTTTATTTTTAATTTTACATATTGTTCACTTTATAAACTTGTCATTTCAAATATTCTAAACTAGAAATCTTTGCCTCTTCATATAGTTGTATTTTAATATATTATATTTCATTCAACACTTTTCTCATATTGCATACTTTTCATTCTATACGTTTGTTATTTTTCATATCTTGTCATTTTACATATCTGCCATTTTACATATGTTTCATCGTATATATTTGTCATTTCACATATTTGTCATGTTCTATATTTGTCATTTTATATAACTTTCATTTTATACATTTGTCATTCAATGTCTTTCATGTTATATATCTGTCATTTTTATATTCTTCATTCTATATATTTGTCGTTTTATATATTTGTCATGTGAAACATTTTTTCTTACACATTTTTCATTTTGCATAATTGTCATTCTACATATTTTTCACTATATAACCTTGTCCTGTTACATATCTGTCATTTTACGTATTTGTCATTTGATATATTTTTCATTTAACATATTTGTAGTTTTACATATCTGCCTGTTTATATATATGCATTTTTCTATAATTGTCATTTTATATATTTGTCAATTTATACATTTGTCATTTCATATTGTATAATTGTTTCAGTTGTCTTTGGCTTGCTCCAGTTTTCTTAGCCTTGCTCCAGCTGTCTTGGACATGCTCCACTTGTCTGGGGCTTGCTCCAGTAATCTTGGGCTTGCTCCAGTTGTCTTGGCCTCCCCACATTTGTCTTTGGCTTGCACTAGTTGTCTTGGGCTTGCCTCATTTGTCTTCGGCTTGCTCTAGTTGTCTTGGGCCTGCTCAAGTTGTCTTGGCCCTGCTCCAGTTTTATTGGGCTTGCTCCAGCTCTCTTGGCCTTGCTTCAGTTGTCTTGAGCTTGCTCCAGTTGTCTTGGCCTTGCTCCAGTTGTTTTGGACTTGCTCCAGTTGTCTTGGGCTTGCTTGAGTTGTCTTGGCCTTGCTCCAGTTGTCTTGGGCTTGCTCCAGTTGTCTTGGCCTTGCCCCAGTTGTCTTGGGCTTGCTCCAGGTGTCTTGAGTTTGCTCCAGCTGTCTTGGCCTTGCTCCAGTTGTCTTGGCCTTACTCCAATTCTCTTGGGCTGGCTCCAGTTGTCTTGGGCTTGCTCCAGTTGTCTTGGCTTTGCTCCTGTTTCTTGGACTTGATCCAGTTGTCTTGGGCTTGCCCCAATTGTATTGGGCATGCCCAAATTGTATTGGGCTTGCTCCAGTTGTCTTGGGGTTGCTCCTGTTGTGTTAGGCTTGCTCCAATTGTCTTCGGCCTGCCCGAGTTGTCTTGGGCTTGCTCCAGTTGTCTTGGGCTTGCTCCAGTTGTCTTGGAATTGCTCTAGTTGTCTTGGGGTTTCTCCAGCTGTCTTGGCCTTCCTCCAGTTTTCTTGGCCTTGCTCGTGTGGTCTTGGCCTGCTCCAGTTCTCTTGGCCTTGCTCCAGTTTTCTTGGAACTGCTCCTGTTGTTTTGGGCTTGTTCCATTTGTCTTGCCCTTCCTACAGTTGTCTTGGGCTTGCTCCAGTTGTCTTGGGCTTCCTCCTATTGTCTTGGCCTTGCTCCAGTTGTCTTGTTCTTGATCACTTTGTCTTGAGCTTTGTCGAGTTGTCTTGGGCTTGCCCCAGTTGTCTTGGCCTTGCTCCAGTTGTCTTTGCCTTGCTCCAGTTCTTTTGGGCTTGCTCCAGGTGTCTTGGGCTTGTTCAAGGTGTCTTGGTCTTGCTCTAGTTGTCTCGAGCTTCCTACAGTTGTATTGGCCTTGCTCCAATTGTCTTGGCCTTCCTTCAGTTGTCTTGGGCTTGCCCCTATTTTCTTGGGCTTTGTCTAGTTGTTTTGGGTTGCCTTGATTTGTTTTGTTCTTGCTCCAGTTGTCTTGGGCTTGCTACTGATGTCTTGGCCTTGCTCCCATTGTCTTGGCCTTGCTCCAGTTGTCTTGGCCTTGCTCCAGTTTTCTTGAACCTACTCCAGTTGGCTTGGGCTTGCTCCAGTTTTCTTGGCCTTGCTCCACATATCTTGGCTCTGCTCCAGTTTTCTTTGGCCAGCTCTAGTTGTCTTGGCTTGCTCCAGCTGTCTTGAGCTTGCTCTAGTTTTCTTGGCCTTGCTCCACATATCTTGGCTCTGCTCCAGTTTTCTTTGGCCAGCTCTAGTTGTCTTGGCTTGCTCCAGCTGTCTTGAGCTTGCTCTAGTTTTCTTGGCCTTGCTCCAGTTGTCTTGGCCTTGCTTCAATTGTATCGGGCGTGCTCCAGTTTTCTTGGGCTTGCTCCAGTTTTCTTGGCTTTCCTGAATTTGTCTTGGACTTGCTTCAGTTGTCTTGAGCTTGCTCCTGTTGTCTTTGGCTTGCTCCAGTTGTCTTGGCCTTTCTCCAGTTGTTGTGGCTTTGCTCCAGTTGTTTTCGTCGTGCTCCAAGTTTCTTGGGCATGCTCCAGTTGTCTTGGCCTTGGTCCACTTTTCTTCGGCTTGCTCCAGTTTTCTTTGGCTTTTTCTTGTTATCTTGGGCTTGATCCAGGTTTCTTGGCCTTGTTCCACTTCTATTTTGCTTGCCCCAGTTGTGTTGGGCTTGCTCCAGTTGTCTTGGGATTTCGTCAGTTGTCTTGGGTTCTCTCCAGTTGTCTTGGCCTTGCTCCAGCTGTCGTAGCCTAACTCTAGTTGTCTTGGGCTTGGTCCACTTGTCTTGGGCTTGCTCCAGGTGTCTTGAGCTTGGTCCAGTTGTCTTGGGCTTGCTCCAGTTGTCTTGGGCTTGCTCCATTTGTCTTGGCATTGCTCCAGTTGTTTCAGGCTTGAACCAGTTGTACTGGGCTTGCTCCAATTGTCTTGGCTGTGCTCCAGTTATCTTTGTCCATTTTTATTTGGAATACTCCACTTTTTGTAGCTTTGCTCCAGCTGTCTTGGACTTGCTCCAAATGTCTTGGGTTTGCTCCAGTTGTCTTGGGCTTGCTCCAGTTGTCTTGGCCTTCCTCCAGTTGTCTTGGGCTTGCTCCAGTTGTCTTGGGCTTGCCCCAGTTGTCATGGGCTTGCTCTAAACGTCTTGGGCTTCCTCGAGTTGTCTTGGCCCTACTCCCAGTTGTCTTGGGCTTGCTGAAGCTGTCTTGGCCTTGCTTCAGTTGTCTTGGGCTTGCTCCTGTTGTCTTGGCCTTGCTCCAGTTGCCTTGGACTTGCTCCAGTTGTCTTTTGCTTGCTCCAGGTGTCTTAGGATTGCTCCAGTTGTCTTGGCCTTTCTCCATTTTTCTTCGGCTTGCTCCAGTTGTCTTGGGCTTGCTCCAGTTGTCTTTGGCTTGCTACAATTTGTTTGAACCTGCTCCAGTTGTCTTGGGCTTGCTCCAATTGGCTTGGCCTTGCTCTAGTTGTCTTCGCCCTGCTCCAGTTTTCTTCGACATGCTCCAGTTGTCTTCGGCTTGCTCTAGCTGTCTTGTCCTTGCTCCAGGTTTCTTGGCCTTGCTCCAGTTGTTTTCGGCTTGCTCCAGGTGTCTTGGGCTTGCTCCAGCATTCTTGGCCTTGCTCCAGTTTTCTTCGGTTTGCTCAAGCTGGCTTGGGCTTGCTTCAGTTGTCTAGAGCTTGCTCCAGGTTTCTTGGCCTTGCTCCAGTTGTCTTAGGCTTGCTCCAGTTTGTCGTGGGCTTCACCCAGTTGTCATGGGCTTCTTCCAGTTGTCTTGGTCTTGCTGCAGTTGTCTTGGCCTTGCTTAAGTAGTCTTTGGCTTGCGTCATTTGTCTTGGCCTTGCCCTAGTTGCATTTGCCATGCTCCAGTTGTCTTGGCATTGCTCCAGTTGTCTTGGCATTGCTCCAGTTGTTTTGGGCTTGCTCAAGTTTTCTTGGGCTTGCTCGAATTGTTTTGGGCTTGCTCCTGTTGTCTTGGGCTTGCTCCAATTGTATTGTCCTTGCTCCAGATGTCTTGGGTTTGCTCCAATAGTCTTGGCCCTGCTTCAGTTGTCTTGGACCTCCTCGAGTTGTCTTGGGCTTTTTTCAGTTGTCTCGAGCTTGCTCCAGGTGTCTCGGCCTTGCTCCAATTATCTTTTGCTTGCTCCATTTGTCTTTGGCTTACTCCAGTTGTTTTTGCCTTGCTCCAGCTATATTGGACTTCCTCCAGTTTACTAGGGCGTGCTCCAGTTGTATTGAGCTTGCCCTTTTTTTCTTGGGCTTGCTCCGGTTTTCTTGGCCTTGCTTCACTTGTCTTGGCCTTGCTCCATTTGTTTTGGGATTGCTCCAGGTGTCTTGGGCTTGGTCCAGATCTCTTGGCCTTGCTCCAGTTTTCTTGGGCTTGCTCCAGTTGTCTTGAGCTTGGTCTAGTTGTCTTGGGCTTGCTTCGGGGTTTTATGGCCTTGTTATGCATTTTTCATTTTACTTTTTTTTTCATGTTACATATTCATCATTATACATATTTGACATTTTATGTATATTGTCTTTTCTATGTTTTTCACTTTGCATATCTCTCATTTGATAAGTTAATCATTTCACATACTTTCCAAGTTACATCTTTATCATTTTACATGGTGATTATTTGGTACATGTTTCATTTTACATATTTCACTTTCTACATTTGTCAATTTACATACTTTTCATTTTCTATGTCATGTTATATTTTTGTCATTTTGTATATTTGTCATTTTATGTATTTATTATTTTATATAATTTTATTTTATGTATTATTCATTTCATGTATTTGTCATTTTGCATATTTGTAACTTGATAAACTGGTCATGTTACATAATATTAATTTTACATATTTATGTCTATTGAAATGTCATTATACATATATTTCAGATGATATACCTGTCATTTTGTATATTTTCCATGTTATATATTTGTAGTTTTATATATTTGGCATTTTCCATAATTGCCATTTTATGTATTTGGCATATCCGATATTTTTCCATTTACATAGTTTTCATTTTGTAATTGCAATTTTATATAGTTTTCATTTTCAATAAGCGTCATTTTTTCATATTTGTCAATTCACATATTTGTCATTTTGTAATATTTTCCATTTGACATATTTGTCATTTTACATATTTTACATCTTTCCAATAATTGTAATTTTAGATTACGTGTCAGTGTTTACATTTGTCATTTTGATACTTTGTCATTCTAATTATTTTTCATTTTCAATGACTTTAATTCCAATTTTTTGCCATTTTACATAATTGTCACTCATTTATTTGGCATTTTACATACTTGTCATTTTACATATTTTTCATCTTACAAAATGTTTCCTTATCCATATTCGTCATTTTGCAGTTTTGTCGTTTTACATATTTGTCATCTTATAAATTTGTCATTTTCAATGTTTGTAATTTTACATATTTCTCATTCCACAAATTTTTCATTTTTAATATTCGTCATTTTATATATTTGTTATTTTGCATATTTTTCATCTCTTACATTTGTTATTTGACATTTTCGTCATTTTACATAATTTTCATTTTACATATTTGTAAATGAATATATTTTTCCTTTCATGCAGTTCGCAATTTGACATATTTCTCATTTCATAAATGTAAACTTATATATATTTGTAATTTCTCATCTTTGCCATACTATATACTTTTCATTTCATATATCTATCATTTAACATATTTTTTATTTTATATATTTTTCGTTTTAATTATTTCTCATTGTAAATAACTGTCATTTCACATATGTTTCATTTGTTTTATTTGTAATTTTACATATTTGTCACTTTACAAACTTGTCATTTCACATATTTTTAACTGTAAATCTTTGCCTCTTCATATTTTCGTAATTTAATATATTATTTGCAATTCAACATTTTTGTCATATTGCATACTTGTCATTCCATATGTTTTTCATTTTGCATATTTTGTCATTTTACATGTTTTTCATTTTATATATGTGTCATCTGATATATTTGTCATTTTACAGATTTGTCATGTTCTATATTTGTTATTTTAAATACCTGTCATTTTATACATTTTTCATTTTATGCCTTTCATTTTATATATCTGTCATTTTTATGTTCGTCATTCCATATTTGTCGTTTTACATATTTGTCATGTGACATTCTTTCTTACACATTTTTCATTTTACATAGTTCTCATTCTACATATTTGTCACTATATAACCTTGTCATGTTACATGTTCTTCATTGTACGTATTTTTCATTTGATATATTTTTCATTAAACATATTTGTAATTTTACATATCTGTCTGCTTATATATATGTGTCTTTTTTATAACTGTCATTTTGTATATTTGTCCATGCAAAACATTTGTCATTTCATATTAAATACTTGTTTCAGTTGTCTTTGGCTTGCTCTAGTTTTCTTAGCCTTGCTCAAGCTGTCTTGGACTTGCTCCACGTGTCTGGGGCTAGCTCCAGTTATCTTGGGCTTGCTCCAGTTGTCTTGGCCTCCCCCCATTTGTCTTTGGCTTGCTCTAGTTGTCTTGGACTTGCCTCAGTTGTCTTCGGCTTGCCCTAGTTGTCTTGGGCTCGCTCAAATTGTGTTGGCCCTTCTCCAGTTTTATTCGGCTTGCTCCAGCTGTCTTGGCCTTGCTTCAGTTGTCTTGAGCTTGCTCCAGTTGTCTTGGCCTTGCTCAAATTGTTTTGGACTTGCTCCAGTTGTCTTAGGCTTGCTTGAGTTGTCATGGCCTTGCTCCAGTTGTCTTGGCCTTGCCCCAGTTGCTTTGGGCTTGCTCCTGGTGTCTTGGGTTTGCTCCAGTTGTCTTGGCCTTGCTCCAGTTGCCTTTGCCTTGCTCCAATTCTCCTGGGCTGGCTCCAGTTGTCTTGGGCTTGCTCCAGTTGTCTTGGCCTTGCTCAAATTGTTTTGGACTTGCTCCAGTTGTCTTAGGCTTGCTTGAGTTGTCTTGGCCTTGCTCCAGTTGTCTTGGCCTTGCTCCAGTTGTCTTTGCCTTGCTCCAGTTCTCCTGGGCTGGCTCCAGTTGTCTTGGGCTTGCTCCAGTTGTCTTGGCCTTGCTCAAATTGTTTTGGACTTGCTCCAGTTGTCTTAGGCTTGCTTGAGTTGTCTTGGCCTTGCTCCAGTTGTCTTGGCCTTGCTCCAGTTGTCTTTGCCTTGCTCCAGTTCTCCTGGGCTGGCTCCAGTTGTCTTGGGCTTGCTCCAGTTGTCTTGGCCTTGCTCAAATTGTTTTGGACTTGCTCCAGTTGTCTTAGGCTTGCTTGAGTTGTCTTGGCCTTGCTCCAGTTGTCTTGGCCTTGCTCCAGTTGTCTTTGCCTTGCTCCAGTTCTCCTGGGCTGGCTCCAGTTGTCTTGGGCTTGCTCCAGTTGTCTTGGCCTTGCTCAAATTGTTTTGGACTTGCTCCAGTTGTCTTAGGCTTGCTTGAGTTGTCTTGGCCTTGCTCCAGTTGTCTTGGCCTTGCTCCAGTTGTCTTTGCCTTGCTCCAGTTCTCCTGGGCTGGCTCCAGTTGTCTTGGGCTTGCTCCAGTTGTCTTGGCCTTGCTCAAATTGTTTTGGACTTGCTCCAGTTGTCTTAGGCTTGCTTGAGTTGTCTTGGCCTTGCTCCAGTTGTCTTGGCCTTGCTCCCGTTGTTGTGGCCTTGCTTCAGTTGTTTTCGGCTTGCTCCAAGTGCCTTGGGCATGCTGTAGTTGGCTTGGCCTTGGTCCAGTTTTCTTCGGCTTGCTCCAGTTGTCTTGGGCTTGCTCTAGTTGTCTTGGCCTTGCTCCAGGTGTCTTGGCCTTGCTCTAGTTGTTTCAGGCTTGCACCAGATGTATTAGGCTTGCTCCAATTGTCTTGGCTATGCTCCAGTTTTCTTTGGCTTGCTCCATTTGTATTTGGATTACTCCACTTTTCGTACCTGTGCTCCAGCTTTCCTAGGCTTGCTCCAGTTGTCTTGGGCTTGCTCCAGTTTTCTTAGGCTTGCTCCAGTTGTTTTGGCCTTCCACCAGTTGTATTGGGCTTGCTCCAGTTGTCTTGGGCTTGCCCCAGTTGTCATGGGCTTGCTCTAAATGTCTTGGGCTTCGTCGAGTTGTCTTGGCCCTACTTCCAGTTGTCTTGGGCTTGCTCCAGCTGTCTTGGCATTGCTTCAGTTGTCTTGGGCTTGGTCCTGTTGTCTTGGTCTTGCTCCAGTTGTCTTGGACTTTCTCCAGTTGTCTTGGGCTTGCTCCAGGTGTCTTAGGATTGCTCCAGTTGTCTTGGCGTTTCTCCAGTTTTGTTTGGCTTGCTCCAGTTTTCTTGGGCTTGCTCCAGTTGTCCTCGGCTTGCCCCAGTTGTCTTGAGTTTGCTCCAGTTATCTTGGGCTTGCTCCAGTTGTCTTGGCCTTGCTCGGGTTGTCTTGGGCTTCCTCTAGCTGTCTTGGCTTTGATCCACTTTTTATGGCCTTTCTCCAGCTGTCTTGGCCTTGCTCTACTTTTCTTGGCCTTGCTCCAGTTGTCTTGAACCTGCTCCTGTAGTTTTGGGCTTGATCTAGTTGTCTTGGCCTTGCTCTTGTTGTCTTGGTCCGGCTCCAGTTGTTTTGGGCTTGCTCCAGCTGTCCAGGGCTTGCTCAAGTTTTCTTGGCCTTGCTACAGTTATCTTGGCCTTGCTCAGTTTGTCTTGGGTTTGCTCCAGTTGTCTTTAGCTTTCTTTAGTTGTATTGGCCTTTCTCCAGTTGTCTTGGCCTTGCTCCAGTTGTTTTGGGCTTTCTCGAGGTGTCTTGGGATTGCCCTGGTTGTCTTGGCCTTACTCTAGTTGTCTTGAGGTTGCTCAAATTGTCTTGGCCTTGCTCCAGCTGTCTTGGCCTTCCTCCAGTTGTCTTGGGCTTGTTCCAGTTGTCTTGGCCTTGCTCCAGTTGTATCAGGCTTGCTCAAGTTGTCTTGGGCTTGCCCCAGTTATCTTGGGCTTACTCTAGTGCTCTTGGGTTTACTCGATTTGTCTTGGCTTTGCCCATGTTGTCTTGAGCTTGCAACAGCTATCTTGGCCTTGCACCAGTTTTCTTAGCCTTGCTCCAGCTGTCTTGGGCTTGCTCCAGTTGTCTTGGCCTTGCTCCTGTTGTCTTGGACGTGCTTCATTTGTCTTGGGCTTACTCCAGGTTTGTTGGGCTTGCTCCAGGTGTATTTTCCTTGCTCCACTTGTCTTGGCCTTGCTCCAGGTGTTTGTAGCTTGCTCCAAGGTTTTTGGGCTTGCTCCAGTTGTCTTGTCCTTGCTCCTCTTTTCTTGGGCTTGATCCAGTTTCTTGGGCGTGCTCCAGTTGTCTTCGGCTTGCTCCAGGTTTCTTGGCCTTGTTACATTTGTCTTAGGCTTACTCGAGTTGTCTTGGGCTTGCCTCAGTTGTCCCGGCCTTGCTCCAGTTGTCTTTGGCTTGCTCCAGTTGTCTTGGCCTTGCTCGAGGAGTCTTGGCCTTGTCCTAGTTTTCTTAGGCTTGCTCTAGTTGTCTTGGGCTTCCTTCAGTTGTTTTGGGTTTGCTCTAGTCGTCTTGGCCTTGCTATTGTTGTTTTGGACTTGCTTCAGTTGTTTTTGGCTTGCTCCAGTTGTCTTGGCTTGCTCCAGTTTCCTTGGGCTTGCTCCAGTTTTCTTGGGCTTGCTTCATTTGTCTAGGGCTTGCTCTTGTTGTCTTGCCCTTGATTAAGTTGTCTTAGACTTGCTCCAGCGTTCTTTGACTTGCTACAGTAGTCTGCGGCTTGCTCCAGTTATCTTGGGCTTGGTCTAGTTGTTTTGGCCTTGCTCTAGCTGTCTTGGCCTTCCTTTTTTTGTCTTGGCCTTGTTCCAGTTGTCTTGGACTTTCTCCAGTTGTGTTAGGGATGTTACATTTGTCTTAGGCTAACTCCAGTTATCTTGGGCTTGCTCCAGTTTTCTTGGCCTTGCTCCAGTTGTCTTGGCCTTGCTCCAGTTGTCTTGGGATTGCTCCAGTTGTCTTGGTCTTGTTCCAGTTGTGTTGGCCTTGTTCCAGTTGTTTTGGAATTGTACCAGATGTCTTGGGCTTGCTCCAGTTGTCTTGGTCTTGCTCCAGTTGTCTTGTACTTGCTCCAGTTGTCTTGCCCTTGCTACACGTGTTTTGGGTTGGCTCCAGGTGTCTTGGGCTTGCTCAGGTTGTCTTGGCCTTGCTCCAGTTTTCTCGGGCTTGCTCCAGTTTTCTTGGGCTTTCTCCAGTTGTCTTGGGTTTCCTCAAGTTTTCTCTGCCTCATTCCAGTTGTCTTGCGCTTGCTCTAGTTGTCTTGAGCTTGCCCCAGTTTTCATAAGATCACTCCAGTTGTCTTGGGCTTGCTCCAGTTGTCTTGTCCTTGCTCCAGTTGTCTTGGACTTGCTCCATCTGTCTTGGCCTTACCCCAGTTGTCTTGGGCTTGCTCCAGTGGTCATGGGCTTGCTCCAATGGTCTTTGTCTTACTTGAGTTGTACTGGGCTTGCTCCCGTTGTATTGGCCTTGCTCCCATTGTCTTGGGCTTTCTCCAGTTGTCTTGGTCTTGCTCCAGGTTTCTTGGCCATGCTCCAGTTTTCTTGTACTTGCTCCAGTTGTCTTGGGCCTAATTCAGTTGTTTTGGGCTTGCTGTAGTTGTCTTGGCCTTGCTTCAGTTGTCCTGGCCTTGCTCCAGTTGTCTTGGGCTTGCTCCACTTGACTTGGGCTTGCTACAGTTTTATTGGGCTTGCTATAGTTTTCTTGGGCTTGCTACGGCTGTCATGGGCTTGCTCCAGTTGTCTTTTTTTTCACAAGTTTTATCAGCCCTGCTCCAGTTGTTTTTGGCTTGCCCCAGTTGTCTTGGCTAACTTTGGTTCACTTGGGTTTGCTCGATTTGTCCTGGCTTTGCTTCAGTTGTCTTTGGCTTGCTACAATTGTTTTGAACCTGCTCCAGTTGTCTTGGGCTTGCTCCAGTTGGCTTGGCCTTTCTCTAGTTGTCTTGGCCCTGCTCCAGTTTTCTTCGATATGCTCCAGTTGTCTTGGGCTTGCTCTAGCTGTCTTGGACTTGCTCCAGTTTTCTTGGCCTTGCTCCAATTATTTTTGGCTTGCTCCAGGTGTCTTCGGCTTGCTCCAGTATTCTTGGCCTTGCTCCAGTTTTCTTGGGTTTTCTCAAGTTGGCTTGGGCTTGCTCCAGTTGTCTAGTTCTTGCTCCAGGTTTCCCTACCTTGCTCCAGTTGTCTTAGGCTTGCTCCAGTTTGTCGTGGGCTTCCCCCAGTTGTCGTGGGCTTGTTCCAGTTGTCTTGGTCTTGGTGCAGTTGTCTTGGCCTTTCTCAAGTAGTCTTCGGCTAGCGCCATCTGTCTTGGCCTTGCCCTAGGTTCCTTTGCCATGCTCCAGTTGTCTTTGCATTGCTCCATTTGTCTTGGCATTGCTCCAGTTGTTTTGGGCTTGCTCCAGTTCTCGAGGTGTCTTGGCATTGCTCCAGTTGTCTTGGCCTTGCCCCAGCTGTTTTGGGCTTGCTCCAGGTGTCTTAGGATTTCTCCAGTTGTCTTGGGCTTTCTCCAGTTCTCTTCGGCTTGATCCAGTTGTTTTGGGCTTGCTCCAGTTGTCCTCGGCTTACCCCAGTTGTCTTGGGCTTGCTCCAGTTGTCTTGGGCTTGCTCCAGTTCTCGTGGCCTTGCTCGAGTTGTCTTGGGCTAGCTCCACCTGTCTTGGCCTTGCTCCAGTTTTCATGGCCTTCCTCCAGTGGTCTTGGTCTAGCTCCAGTTCTCTTGGCCTTGCTCCAGTTGGCTTGGCCTTGCTCCAGTTGGCTTGGCCTTGCTCCAGTTGGCTTGGCCTTGCTCCAGTTGGCTTGGCCTTGCTCCAGTTGGCTTGGCCTTGCTCCAGTTGGCTTGGCCTTGCTCCAGTTGGCTTGGCCTTGCTCCAGTTGGCTTGGCCTTGCTCCAGTTGGCTTGGCCTTGCTCCAGTTGGCTTGGCCTTGCTCCAGTTGGCTTGGCCTTGCTCCAGTTGGCTTGGCCTTGCTCCAGTTGGCTTGGCCTTGCTCCAGTTGGCTTGGCCTTGCTCCAGTTGGCTTGGCCTTGCTCCAGTTGGCTTGGCCTTGCTCCAGTTGGCTTGGCCTTGCTCCAGTTGGCTTGGCCTTGCTCCAGTTGGCTTGGCCTTGCTCCAGTTGGCTTGGCCTTGCTCCAGTTGGCTTGGCCTTGCTCCAGTTGGCTTGGCCTTGCTCCAGTTGGCTTGGCCTTGCTCCAGTTGGCTTGGCCTTGCTCCAGTTGGCTTGGCCTTGCTCCAGTTGGCTTGGCCTTGCTCCAGTTGGCTTGGCCTTGCTCCAGTTGGCTTGGCCTTGCTCCAGTTGGCTTGGCCTTGCTCCAGTTGGCTTGGCCTTGCTCCAGTTGGCTTGGCCTTGCTCCAGTTGGCTTGGCCTTGCTCCAGTTGGCTTGGCCTTGCTCCAGTTGGCTTGGCCTTGCTCCAGTTGGCTTGGCCTTGCTCCAGTTGGCTTGGCCTTGCTCCAGTTGGCTTGGCCTTGCTCCAGTTGGCTTGGCCTTGCTCCAGTTGGCTTGGCCTTGCTCCAGTTGGCTTGGCCTTGCTCCAGTTGGCTTGGCCTTGCTCCAGTTGGCTTGGCCTTGCTCCAGTTGGCTTGGCCTTGCTCCAGTTGGCTTGGCCTTGCTCCAGTTGGCTTGGCCTTGCTCCAGTTGGCTTGGCCTTGCTCCAGTTGGCTTGGCCTTGCTCCAGTTGGCTTGGCCTTGCTCCAGTTGGCTTGGCCTTGCTCCAGTTGGCTTGGCCTTGCTCCAGTTGGCTTGGCCTTGCTCCAGTTGGCTTGGCCTTGCTCCAGTTGGCTTGGCCTTGCTCCAGTTGGCTTGGCCTTGCTCCAGTTGGCTTGGCCTTGCTCCAGTTGGCTTGGCCTTGCTCCAGTTGGCTTGGCCTTGCTCCAGTTGGCTTGGCCTTGCTCCAGTTGGCTTGGCCTTGCTCCAGTTGGCTTGGCCTTGCTCCAGTTGGCTTGGCCTTGCTCCAGTTGGCTTGGCCTTGCTCCAGTTGGCTTGGCCTTGCTCCAGTTGGCTTGGCCTTGCTCCAGTTGGCTTGGCCTTGCTCCAGTTGGCTTGGCCTTGCTCCAGTTGGCTTGGCCTTGCTCCAGTTGGCTTGGCCTTGCTCCAGTTGGCTTGGCCTTGCTCCAGTTGGCTTGGCCTTGCTCCAGTTGGCTTGGCCTTGCTCCAGTTGGCTTGGCCTTGCTCCAGTTGGCTTGGCCTTGCTCCAGTTGGCTTGGCCTTGCTCCAGTTGGCTTGGCCTTGCTCCAGTTGGCTTGGCCTTGCTCCAGTTGGCTTGGCCTTGCTCCAGTTGGCTTGGCCTTGCTCCAGTTGGCTTGGCCTTGCTCCAGTTGGCTTGGCCTTGCTCCAGTTGGCTTGGCCTTGCTCCAGTTGGCTTGGCCTTGCTCCAGTTGGCTTGGCCTTGCTCCAGTTGGCTTGGCCTTGCTCCAGTTGGCTTGGCCTTGCTCCAGTTGGCTTGGCCTTGCTCCAGTTGGCTTGGCCTTGCTCCAGTTGGCTTGGCCTTGCTCCAGTTGGCTTGGCCTTGCTCCAGTTGGCTTGGCCTTGCTCCAGTTGGCTTGGCCTTGCTCCAGTTGGCTTGGCCTTGCTCCAGTTGGCTTGGCCTTGCTCCAGTTGGCTTGGCCTTGCTCCAGTTGGCTTGGCCTTGCTCCAGTTGGCTTGGCCTTGCTCCAGTTGGCTTGGCCTTGCTCCAGTTGGCTTGGCCTTGCTCCAGTTGGCTTGGCCTTGCTCCAGTTGGCTTGGCCTTGCTCCAGTTGGCTTGGCCTTGCTCCAGTTGGCTTGGCCTTGCTCCAGTTGGCTTGGCCTTGCTCCAGTTGGCTTGGCCTTGCTCCAGTTGGCTTGGCCTTGCTCCAGTTGGCTTGGCCTTGCTCCAGTTGGCTTGGCCTTGCTCCAGTTGGCTTGGCCTTGCTCCAGTTGGCTTGGCCTTGCTCCAGTTGGCTTGGCCTTGCTCCAGTTGGCTTGGCCTTGCTCCAGTTGGCTTGGCCTTGCTCCAGTTGGCTTGGCCTTGCTCCAGTTGGCTTGGCCTTGCTCCAGTTGGCTTGGCCTTGCTCCAGTTGGCTTGGCCTTGCTCCAGTTGGCTTGGCCTTGCTCCAGTTGGCTTGGCCTTGCTCCAGTTGGCTTGGCCTTGCTCCAGTTGGCTTGGCCTTGCTCCAGTTGGCTTGGCCTTGCTCCAGTTGGCTTGGCCTTGCTCCAGTTGGCTTGGCCTTGCTCCAGTTGGCTTGGCCTTGCTCCAGTTGGCTTGGCCTTGCTCCAGTTGGCTTGGCCTTGCTCCAGTTGGCTTGGCCTTGCTCCAGTTGGCTTGGCCTTGCTCCAGTTGGCTTGGCCTTGCTCCAGTTGGCTTGGCCTTGCTCCAGTTGGCTTGGCCTTGCTCCAGTTGGCTTGGCCTTGCTCCAGTTGGCTTGGCCTTGCTCCAGTTGGCTTGGCCTTGCTCCAGTTGGCTTGGCCTTGCTCCAGTTGGCTTGGCCTTGCTCCAGTTGGCTTGGCCTTGCTCCAGTTGGCTTGGCCTTGCTCCAGTTGGCTTGGCCTTGCTCCAGTTGGCTTGGCCTTGCTCCAGTTGGCTTGGCCTTGCTCCAGTTGGCTTGGCCTTGCTCCAGTTGGCTTGGCCTTGCTCCAGTTGGCTTGGCCTTGCTCCAGTTGGCTTGGCCTTGCTCCAGTTGGCTTGGCCTTGCTCCAGTTGGCTTGGCCTTGCTCCAGTTGGCTTGGCCTTGCTCCAGTTGGCTTGGCCTTGCTCCAGTTGGCTTGGCCTTGCTCCAGTTGGCTTGGCCTTGCTCCAGTTGGCTTGGCCTTGCTCCAGTTGGCTTGGCCTTGCTCCAGTTGGCTTGGCCTTGCTCCAGTTGGCTTGGCCTTGCTCCAGTTGGCTTGGCCTTGCTCCAGTTGGCTTGGCCTTGCTCCAGTTGGCTTGGCCTTGCTCCAGTTGGCTTGGCCTTGCTCCAGTTGGCTTGGCCTTGCTCCAGTTGGCTTGGCCTTGCTCCAGTTGGCTTGGCCTTGCTCCAGTTGGCTTGGCCTTGCTCCAGTTGGCTTGGCCTTGCTCCAGTTGGCTTGGCCTTGCTCCAGTTGGCTTGGCCTTGCTCCAGTTGGCTTGGCCTTGCTCCAGTTGGCTTGGCCTTGCTCCAGTTGGCTTGGCCTTGCTCCAGTTGGCTTGGCCTTGCTCCAGTTGGCTTGGCCTTGCTCCAGTTGGCTTGGCCTTGCTCCAGTTGGCTTGGCCTTGCTCCAGTTGGCTTGGCCTTGCTCCAGTTGGCTTGGCCTTGCTCCAGTTGGCTTGGCCTTGCTCCAGTTGGCTTGGCCTTGCTCCAGTTGGCTTGGCCTTGCTCCAGTTGGCTTGGCCTTGCTCCAGTTGGCTTGGCCTTGCTCCAGTTGGCTTGGCCTTGCTCCAGTTGGCTTGGCCTTGCTCCAGTTGGCTTGGCCTTGCTCCAGTTGGCTTGGCCTTGCTCCAGTTGGCTTGGCCTTGCTCCAGTTGGCTTGGCCTTGCTCCAGTTGGCTTGGCCTTGCTCCAGTTGGCTTGGCCTTGCTCCAGTTGGCTTGGCCTTGCTCCAGTTGGCTTGGCCTTGCTCCAGTTGGCTTGGCCTTGCTCCAGTTGGCTTGGCCTTGCTCCAGTTGGCTTGGCCTTGCTCCAGTTGGCTTGGCCTTGCTCCAGTTGGCTTGGCCTTGCTCCAGTTGGCTTGGCCTTGCTCCAGTTGGCTTGGCCTTGCTCCAGTTGGCTTGGCCTTGCTCCAGTTGGCTTGGCCTTGCTCCAGTTGGCTTGGCCTTGCTCCAGTTGGCTTGGCCTTGCTCCAGTTGGCTTGGCCTTGCTCCAGTTGGCTTGGCCTTGCTCCAGTTGGCTTGGCCTTGCTCCAGTTGGCTTGGCCTTGCTCCAGTTGGCTTGGCCTTGCTCCAGTTGGCTTGGCCTTGCTCCAGTTGGCTTGGCCTTGCTCCAGTTGGCTTGGCCATTCTCTAGTTGTCTTGGCCCTGCTCCAGTTGTCTTGGACTTTCTCCAGTTGTGTTAGGGATGCTCTAGCTGTCTTGGACTTGCTCCACTTGTCTGGGGCTTGCTCCAGTTTTCTTGGGCTTGCTCCAGTTGTCTTGGCCTCCCCCCAGTTGTCTTTGGCTTTCTCTACTTGTCTCAGGCTTGCCTCAGATGTCTTCGGCTTCCCCTAGTTGTCTTGGGCTTGCTCAAGTTGTCTTGGCCCTGCTCCAGTTTTATTGGGCTTGCTCCAAATGTCTTGGCCTTGCTTTAGTTGTCTTGAGCTTGCTCCAGTTGTCTTGGCTTTGCTCCAGATATTTTGGGCTTGCTCCAGTTGTCTTGGGCTTGCTTGAGTTTTCATGGCCTTGCTCCAGTTTTCTTGGCCTTGCTCCAATTGCCTTGGCCTTGGTCCAATTCTCTTGGGCTGGCTCCAGTTGGCTTGGGCTTGCTCCAGTTGTCTTGACCTTGCTCCAGTTTTCTTGGACTTGCTCCACTTGTCTTGGGCTTGCTCCTGTTGTCTTAGGCTTGTTCCAGTTGTCTTGGGGTTGCCCGAGTTGTCTTGGGCTTGCTCTAGTTGTCTTGGGCTTGCTCCAGCTTTCTTGGCCTTGCTCTAGTTGTCTTGGGCTTTCTCCAGCTGTCTTGGCCTTCCTCCAGTTTTCTTGGCCTTGCTCCAGTGGTCTTGGCCTGCTCCAGTTCTCTTGGCCTTGCTCCAGTTGTCTTGGGACTGCTCCTGTTGTTTGGGCTTGCTCCATTTGTCTTGCCCTTGCTCAAGTTGTCTTGCGCTTGCTCCAGTTGTCTTGGGCTTGCTCCTATTGTCTTGGCCTAGTTCCAGTTGCCTTACGCTTGCTCCAGTTGTCTTGGGCTTGCCCCAGTTTTCTTAAGATTGCTCCAGTTGTCTTTGGCTTGCTCCAGTTGTCTTTTCCTTGCTCCTGTTGTCTTGGACTTGCTCCATCTGTCTGGGCCTTGCTCCAATTGTCTTGGCCTTTCTCCAGTTGACTTGGCCTTGCTCCAGATGTCTTGGGCTTGCTCCAGTTGTCATGGGCTTGTTTCACTGGTCTTTGGCTTACTTCAGTTGTCTTGGGCTTGCTCCAGTTGTATTGGCTTTGCTCCCATTGTCTTGGGATTACTCCAGTTGTCCTGGGCTTGCTCCAGGTTTCTTGGCCTTGCTCCAGTTTTCTTTTACTTGCTCCAGTTGTTTTGGGCTTCCTTCAGTCGTTTTGGGCTTGCTCCAGTTGTCTTGGCCTTGCTCCAGTTGTCTTGGCCTTGCTCCAGTTGTCTTGGGCTTGCTCCACTTGTCTTGGGCTTGCTCCAGTTGTATTGGGCTTGCTACAGTTTTCTTCGGCTTGCTACGGTTGTCATGGACTTGCTCCATCTGTCTTGGTTTGCTGAAGTTTTATCAGGCCTGCTCCAGTTGTCTTCGGCTTGCCCCAGTTGTCCTGGCTAACTCTGGTTCACTTGGGTTTCCTCGATTTGTCTTGGCTTTGATCTAGTTGTCTTTGGCTTGCTACAATTGTTTTGAACCTGCTCCAGTTGTTTTGGGCTTGCTCCTGTTTGCTTGGCCTTGCTCTTGTTGTCTTGGCCCTGCTCCAGTTTTCTTTGACATGCTCCAGTTGTCTTGGGCTTGCTCCAGTTGTCTTGGGCTTGCTCCAGTTTTCTTGGCCTTGCTCCAGTGGTCTTGGCCTGCTCCAGTTCTCTTGGCCTTGCTCCAGTTGTCTTGGACCTACTCCAGTTGGCTTGGGCTTGCTCCAGTTTTCTTGGCCTTGCTCCAGTGGTCTTGGCCTGCTCCAGTTCTCTTGGCCTTGCTCCAGTTGTCTTGGACCTACTCCAGTTGGCTTGGGCTTGCTCCAGTTTTCTTGGCCTTGCTCCAGTGGTCTTGGCCTGCTCCAGTTCTCTTGGCCTTGCTCCAGTTGTCTTGGACCTACTCCAGTTGGCTTGGGCTTGCTCCAGTTTTCTTGGCCTTGCTCCAGTGGTCTTGGCCTGCTCCAGTTCTCTTGGCCTTGCTCCAGTTGTCTTGGACCTACTCCAGTTGGCTTGGGCTTGCTCCAGTTTTCTTGGCCTTGCTCCAGTGGTCTTGGCCTGCTCCAGTTCTCTTGGCCTTGCTCCAGTTGTCTTGGACCTACTCCAGTTGGCTTGGGCTTGCTCCAGTTTTCTTGGCCTTGCTCCAGTGGTCTTGGCCTGCTCCAGTTCTCTTGGCCTTGCTCCAGTTGTCTTGGACCTACTCCAGTTGGCTTGGGCTTGCTCCAGTTTTCTTGGCCTTGCTCCAGTGGTCTTGGCCTGCTCCAGTTCTCTTGGCCTTGCTCCAGTTGTCTTGGACCTACTCCAGTTGGCTTGGGCTTGCTCCAGTTTTCTTGGCCTTGCTCCAGTGGTCTTGGCCTGCTCCAGTTCTCTTGGCCTTGCTCCAGTTGTCTTGGACCTACTCCAGTTGGCTTGGGCTTGCTCCAGTTTTCTTGGCCTTGCTCCAGTGGTCTTGGCCTGCTCCAGTTCTCTTGGCCTTGCTCCAGTTGTCTTGGACCTACTCCAGTTGGCTTGGGCTTGCTCCAGTTTTCTTGGCCTTGCTCCAGTGGTCTTGGCCTGCTCCAGTTCTCTTGGCCTTGCTCCAGTTGTCTTGGACCTACTCCAGTTGGCTTGGGCTTGCTCCAGTTTTCTTGGCCTTGCTCCAGTGGTCTTGGCCTGCTCCAGTTCTCTTGGCCTTGCTCCAGTTGTCTTGGACCTACTCCAGTTGGCTTGGGCTTGCTCCAGTTTTCTTGGCCTTGCTCCAGTGGTCTTGGCCTGCTCCAGTTCTCTTGGCCTTGCTCCAGTTGTCTTGGACCTACTCCAGTTGGCTTGGGCTTGCTCCAGTTTTCTTGGCCTTGCTCCAGTGGTCTTGGCCTGCTCCAGTTCTCTTGGCCTTGCTCCAGTTGTCTTGGACCTACTCCAGTTGGCTTGGGCTTGCTCCAGTTTTCTTGGCCTTGCTCCAGTGGTCTTGGCCTGCTCCAGTTCTCTTGGCCTTGCTCCAGTTGTCTTGGACCTACTCCAGTTGGCTTGGGCTTGCTCCAGTTTTCTTGGCCTTGCTCCAGTGGTCTTGGCCTGCTCCAGTTCTCTTGGCCTTGCTCCAGTTGTCTTGGACCTACTCCAGTTGGCTTGGGCTTGCTCCAGTTTTCTTGGCCTTGCTCCAGTGGTCTTGGCCTGCTCCAGTTCTCTTGGCCTTGCTCCAGTTGTCTTGGACCTACTCCAGTTGGCTTGGGCTTGCTCCAGTTTTCTTGGCCTTGCTCCAGTGGTCTTGGCCTGCTCCAGTTCTCTTGGCCTTGCTCCAGTTGTCTTGGACCTACTCCAGTTGGCTTGGGCTTGCTCCAGTTTTCTTGGCCTTGCTCCAGTGGTCTTGGCCTGCTCCAGTTCTCTTGGCCTTGCTCCAGTTGTCTTGGACCTACTCCAGTTGGCTTGGGCTTGCTCCAGTTTTCTTGGCCTTGCTCCAGTGGTCTTGGCCTGCTCCAGTTCTCTTGGCCTTGCTCCAGTTGTCTTGGACCTACTCCAGTTGGCTTGGGCTTGCTCCAGTTTTCTTGGCCTTGCTCCAGTGGTCTTGGCCTGCTCCAGTTCTCTTGGCCTTGCTCCAGTTGTCTTGGACCTACTCCAGTTGGCTTGGGCTTGCTCCAGTTTTCTTGGCCTTGCTCCAGTGGTCTTGGCCTGCTCCAGTTCTCTTGGCCTTGCTCCAGTTGTCTTGGACCTACTCCAGTTGGCTTGGGCTTGCTCCAGTTGTCTTGGGCTTTCTCTAGCTGTCTTGGGTTGCCTCAATTTGTTTTGTTCTTGCTCCAGTTGTCTTGGGCTTGCTACTTCTGTCTTGGCCTTGCTCCCATTGTTTTGGCCTTGCTCCAGTTGTCTTGGCCTTGCTCCAGTTGTCTTGGACCTACTCCAGTTGGCTTGGGCTTGCTCCAGTTTTCTTGGCCTTGTTCCACTTGTCTTGGCTCTGCTCCAGTTTTCTTTGGCCTGCTCCATTTGTCTTTGACTCGCTCCAGTTGTCTTGATCTTGCTCTAGTTTTCTTGGCCTTGATCCAGTTGTCTTGGCCTTGCTCAAGTTGTATTGGGCTTGCTCCAGTTTTCTTGGGCTTGCTCCAGTTGTCTTGGCCTTCTTCTATTTGTCTTGGAATTGCTTCAGTTGTCTTGGGCTTGCAACACTTGTCTACGGCTTGCTCCAGTTGTATTGGCCTTGCTCCAGTTTCTGTGGCCTTGCTCCAGTTGTTTTCGGCTTGCTCCAAGTGTCTTGGGCATGCTCCAGTTGTCTTGGGCTTGGTCCAGTTTCTTTGGCTTGCTCCAGTTTTCTTTCGCTTTCTCTAATTGTCTTGGGCTTGCTCCAGGTTTCTTGGCCTTGTTCCACTTCCACTATGCATGCTCCAGTTGTGTTGGGCTTGCCCCAATTGTCTTAAGCTTCTATCAGTTGTATTGGGTTTTCTCCAGTTGTCTTGGCCTTGCTCCAGCTGTCTTAGCCTTACTCTAGTTGTCTTAAGCTTGGTTCACTTGTCTTGGGCTTGCTCCAGTTGTCTTGGGCTTGCTCCAGTTGTCTTGG
>SZWC01011098.1:0-24191 GCA_023375785.1 Penium margaritaceum | reverse complement strand
TCTTGGCCTTGCTCCAGTTGTCTTGGCCCTGCTCCAGTTTTATTGGGCTTGCTCCATCTTTCTTGGCCTTGCTTCAGTTGTCTTGAGCTTGCTCCAGTTGTCTTGGCCTTGCTCCAATTGTTTTGGACTTGCTCCAGTTGTCTTGGGCTTGCTTGAGTTGTCATGGCCTTGCTCCAGTTGTCTTGGCCTTGCCCCAGTTGTTTTGCGCTTGCTCCAGGTGTCGTGGGTTTGCTCCAGTTGTCTTGGCCTTGCTCCAGTTGCCTTGGCCTTGCTCCAGTTCTCTTGGGCTGGCTCCAGTTGTCTTGGGCTTGCTCCAATTGTCTTGGCCTTGCTCCAACTTTCTTGGACTTGTTCCAGTTGTCTTGCGCTTGCCCCAATTGCATTGGGCTTGCCCTAATTGTATTGGTCTTGCTCCAGTTGTCTTGGGCTTGCTCCTGTTGTCTTAGGCTTGCTCCAGTTGTCTTGGGCTTGCCCGAGTTGTCTTGGGCTTGCTCCAGTTGTCTTTGGCTTACTCCAGTTATCTTGGCCTTGCTCGTGTTGTCGTGGGCTTTCTCCAGCTTTCTTGGCCTTCCTCCAGTTTTCTTGGCCTTGCTCCAGTTGTCTTGGGATTGCTCCAGTTGTCTTGGGCTTGCTCCTAATGTCTTGGCCTTGCTCCAGTTGTCTTGTTCTTGCTCTCGTTGTCTTGAGATTTCTCCAGTTCCTTTGCGCTTGCCCCATTTGTCTTGGCCTTGCTCCAGTTGTCATGGCCTTGCTCCAGTTGTTTTGGGCTTGCTGCAGGTGTCTTGGCTAGTTCAAGGTGTCTTGGTCTTGCTCCAGTTTTCTTGAGCTTCCTCCAGTTGTATTGGCCTTGCTCCAATTGTCTTGACCTCCCTTCAGTTGTCTTGGGCTTGCCTCAGTTGTCTTGGGCTTGCTCTATCTGTCTTGGGTTGCCTCGGTTTGTTTTGTTCTTGCTCCAGTTGTCTTGGGCTTGGTACTGCTATCTTGGCCTTGCTCCAGTTGTCTTGGCCTTGCTCCAGTTGTCTTGGACCTACTCCAGTTTGCTTGGGCTTGATCCAGTTGTCTTGGCCGTGCTCCACTTTTCTTGGCCTTGCTCCAGTTGTCTTGGCCTTGCTCCAGTTGTCTTGGACCTACTCCAGTTTGCTTGGGCTTGATCCAGTTGTCTTGGCCGTGCTCCACTTTTCTTGGCTCTGCTCCAGTTTTCTTTGGCCTGCTCCAGTTGTCTTTGGCTTGCTCCAGTTGTCTTGAGCTTGCTCTAGTTTTCTTGGCCTTGCTCCAGTTGCTTTTGCCTTGCTCCAGTTGTATTGGACCTGCTCCAGTTTTCTCGGGCTTGCTCCAAGTGTTTTGCCCTTCCTCTAATTGTCTTGGGCATGCTCCTGGTTTCTTTGCCTTGTTCCACTTCTATTATGCTTGCTCCAGTTGTTTTGGGCTTGCCCCAGTTGTCTTGGGCTTCTGTCAGTTGTATTGGGTTTTCTCCAGTTGTCTTGGCCTTGNTCCAGTTGTTTCAGGCTTGCACCAGTTGTATTGGGCTTGCTCCAATTGTCTTGGCTGTGCTCCAGTTATCTTTTCCTTGCTCCATTTGTGTTTGGATTACTCCACTTTTTGTAGCTTTGCTCCAGCTGTCTTGGACTTGCTCCAATTGTCTTGGGCTTGCTCCAGTTGTCTTGGGCTTACTCCAGTTGTCTTTGCCTTCCTCCAGTTGTCATGGGCTTGCTCCAGTTGTCTTGGGCTTGCCCCAGTTTTCATGGGCTTTCTCTTGATTTCTTGGGCTTCCTCAAGTTGTCTTGGCCCTACTTCCAGTTGTCTTGGGCTTGCTCCAGCTGTCTTGGCCTTGCTTCAGTTGTCTTGGACAAGCTCAAGTTGTCTTGGCCTTGCTCCAGTTGTCGTGGACAAGATCCAGTTGTCTTCGGCTTTCTCCAGTTCTCTTGGGCTTTTTCTAGGTGTCTTGGCATTGCTCCAGTTGTATTGGCCTTGCCCCAGTAGTTTTGGGCTTGCTCCAGGTGTCTTAGGAATGCTCCAGTTGTCATGGCCTTTCTCCAGTCTTCTTCGGCTTGCTCGAGTTGTCTTGGGCTTGCTCCAGTTGTCCTCGGCTTGCCCCAGTTGTCTTGGGCTTGCTTGAGTTTTGTTGGGCTTGCACCAGTTGGCCTTGCTCGAGTTGTCTTGGGCTTGCTCCAGCTGTCTTGGCCTTGCTCCAGTTGTCCTCGGCTTGCCCCAGTTGTCTTGGGCTTGCTTGAGTTTTGTTGGGCTTGCACCAGTTGGCCTTGCTCGAGTTGTCTTGGGCTTGCTCCAGCTGTCTTGGCCTTGCTCCAGTTTTCATGGCCTTGCTTCAGTGGTCTTGGCCTTGCATCAGTTCTCCTTGCCTTGCTCCAGTTGTCTTGAGCCTGCTCCTGTGATTTTGGGCTTGCTCTAGTTGTCTTGGCCTTGCTGCAGTTGTCTTGTCCTTGCTCTTGTTGTCTTGGGCCTGCTGATGAAAACTGGGGCAGCCCTCAGAAAGGTGATCAGGCTCACTAAGAGCCGCCTAGGCAGGAACAACTGTTTGTGAGAGGGAGTTGTAGGTTGCACAGACAGAAATTACGGAAGCNCACTGAGATCCACTCTGTGAAAGCTCACCCTCTAGCACACTCCTAGCCTAGCGGGATGAGCGGCAGTCACCTTGTCACACAAGAGAATTATGTCTTGCACGGCCTGCACTGCTAATAATCATGGACTGGTCCTTCCTTGAAGTTTCTTGGACATCTTCCAGCCGTCTCTTCTCCTTGAAGGCCGCTCTCAGCAGTCCTGGCCAATAATCCTGCCGCCTTTTGAGCTCGGGTGCTCAGGTCGTCACTTGAACCCGACCCATGATCTCCAAACTTTGGAAATCCATATCTCACTCAAACGGACTCCAAATCGAGTTCCGTAAAGTGCGTTAGAACCTTTCAAACATCCTCTATGAAACTGTCATGCCAGATGATTTTTATCGAGCAACCTATTTTTTTCACTTTCTGGCACTCTCATATCCATCATTCTCCCACTTTGCGAGAACAAAAATCACACAAGTCCGCATTGTCCCCTCAGCTGCTGAAAGCGGTGCGCTGCCAGCGGCTTGGTCAGGAAGTCTGCCAACATCATGCTTGAAGGGCAGAACTTGATCTGCACCACCTGCTTTGCCACGAGCTCGCGGATGAAGTGGTACCGCAGGTCGATGTGCTTGGTGCGGGTGTGAAACTCGGCGTTCTCGGTCAGAGCAATGGCGCTCATGTTGTCACAGTAGATGGTGGTCGCTGTGGTCTGCTTCTGTCCAAGGCTTGCCAGCAGCTCACGCAGCCACACGGCTTCCTTTGCTTCTTCACTCAGGGCGATGTACTCTGCTTCGGTGGAGGAGAGGGCGACACACTCTTGCTTCTTGCTCCTCCAACTGATTGCACCTCCCCCGAGCACAAACACAAACCCACTGGTTGACCTCCTTTTGTCCAGGTCACCTCCCCAATCTGCGTCACTGTAGCCGATGAGGATGGGACTGTTGTTGCCGTTGAAGGTGAGGCAAAGGTTGCTGCTGCTGTCGAGGTAGCGCAGCACGCGCTTGACCACCTCCCAATGCGGCACGCCCGGATTCGCGCAGAACTTGCTTAACACTCCCACTGCTTGGCTGATGTATTGGACTTGCTCCAGTTGTATTTAGCTTGCTCCAGTTTTATTGGCCTTGCTCCAGTTGTCTTGGCCTTGCTCCGGTTGTTTTGAGCTTTCTCGAGGTGTCTTGGGCTTGCCCTAGTTGTCTTGGTCTTACTCCGGTTGTCTTGAGGTTGCTCCAGTTGTCTTGGCCTTGCTCCAGCTGTCTTGGCCTTCCTCCAGTTGTTTTGGGCTTGCTCCAGTTGTCTTGGGATTGCTCCAGTTGCCTTGGCCTTGCTCCAGTTTTATCAGGTTTGCTCAAGTTGTCTTGGGCTTGCCCGAGTTATGCTGGGCTTGCTCTAGTTCTCTTGGGTTTCCTCGATTTGTCTTGGCCTTGCCCATGTTGTCTTGAGCTTGCAACAGCTATGTTGGCCTTGCACCAGTTTTCTTTGCCTTGCTCCAGTTGTATTGGGCTTGCTCCAGTTGTCTTGGGCTTGCTCCAGTTGTCTTGGCCTTGCTCCTGTTGTCTTGGACGTGCTTCAGTTGTCTTGGGCTTACTCCAGGTTTGTTGGGCTCGCTCCAGGTGTATTTTCCTTGCGCCACTTGTCTTGGCCTTGTTCCAGGAGTTTTTAGCTAGCTCCAAGTATTTTGGGCATGCTCCAGTTGTCTTGGCCTTGCTCCTCTTTTCTTGGGCTTGCTCCAGTTTTCTCGGGCGTGCTCGAGTTGTCTTGGGCTTGCTCCAGGTTTCTTAGCCTTGTTCCATTTGTCTTAGGCTTACTCAAGTTGTCTTGGGCTTGCTCCAGGTTTCTTGGCCTTGTTCCATTTGTCTTAGGCTTACTTGAGTTTTCTTGGCCTTGCTAAAGTTGTCTAGGACTTGCTTCAGTTGTCTTGGTCTTGCTCCAGTTGTCTTGGGCTTGCTCCAGGTTTCTTGGCCTTGTTCCATTTGTCTTAGGCTTACTTGAGTTTTCTTGGCCTTGCTAAAGTTGTCTAGGACTTGCTTCAGTTGTCTTGGTCTTGCTCCAGTTGTCTTGACCTTGCTCCAGTTTCCTTGGGCTTGCTCTAGTTGTTTTGGCCTTGCTCTAGTTGTCTTGGCCTTGCTTTTGTTGTCTTGGCCTTGCTCCAGTTGTCTTGGACGTGCTCCAGTTGTCTTAGGCATGCTCTAGCTGTCTTGGGCTAACTCCACTTGTCTTGGGCTTGCTCCAGTTTTCTTGGCCTTGCTCCAGTCGTCTTCGCCTTGTTCCAGTTGACATGGGATTTCTCCAGTTGTCTTGGTCCTGCTCCAGTTGTGTTGGCCTTGTTCCAGTTGTCTTGGACTTGAACCAGATGTCTTGGGCTTGCTCCAGTTGACATGGGATTTCTCCAGTTGTCTTGGTCCTGCTCCAGTTGTGTTGGCCTTGTTCCAGTTGTCTTGGACTTGAACCAGATGTCTTGGGCTTGCTCCAGTTGTCTTCGGCTTGATCCAGTTGTCTTGTACTTGCTCCAGTTGTCTTGCACTTGCTACAGATGTTTTCGTCTTGCTCCAGGTGTCTTGGGCTTGCTCCAGTTGTCTTCGGCTTGATCCAGTTGTCTTGTACTTGCTCCAGTTGTCTTGCACTTGCTACAGATGTTTTCGTCTTGCTCCAGGTGTCTTGGGCTTGCTCCAGTTGTCTTGGCCTTTATCCAGTTTTCTCAGGCTTACTCCAGCTGTCTTGGGCTTGCTTCAGTTGTCTTGGGCTTGCTCAGTTTTTCTGGCCTCGTTCCAGTTGTCTTGTCCTTGCTCCAGTTGTCTTGGGCTTGCCCCAGTTTTCTTAAGATTGCTCCAGTTGTCTTTGGCTTGCTGCAATTGTCTTTTCCTTGCTCCATTTGTCCTGGACTTGCTCCATCTGTCTTGGCCTTGCTCCAATTGTCTTGGCCTTTCTCCAGTTGTCTTGGCCTTGCTCCAGATGTCTCGGGCTTGCTCCAGTTTCAGGTCTTGGGCTTTCTCCAGTTGTCTTGGGCTTGCTCCATCTTTCTTGGCCTTGCTCCAGTTTTCTTGTACTTGCTCCAGTTGTCTTGGGCTGACTTCAGTTGTTTTGGGCTTGCTCCAGAACGTCTTGGCCTTGCTTCAGTTGTCTTTGCCTTGCTCCAGTTTTCTTGGGCTTGCTCCACTTGTCTTGGGCTTGCTCCAGTTGTATTTGGATTGCTACAGTTTTCTTAGGCTTGCTACGGTCGTCATGGGCTTGCTCCAGTTGTCTTTGTTTGCTCAAGGTAAACAGGCCTGCTCCAGTTGTCTTCGGCTTGCCCCAGTTGTCTTGGCTGACTCTGGTTCACTTTGATTTCCTCGATTTGTCTTGGCTTTGCTCCAGTTGTATTTGGCTTGCTACAATTGTTTTGATGCTGCTCCAGTTGTCTTGGGCTTGCTCCAGTTGGCTTGGCCTTACTCTAGTTGTCTTGGCCCTACTCCAGTTTCCATCGACATGCTCCAGTTGTCTTGGGCTTGCTCTAGCTGTCTTGGCCTTGCTCCAGTTTTCTTGGCCTTGCTCCAGTTGTTTTCGGCTTGCTCCAGGTGTCTTGGGCTTGCTCCAGTATTCTTGGCCTTGCTCCAGTTTTCTTGGCCTTGCTCCAGTTGTTTTCGGCTTGCTCCAGGTGTCTTGGGCTTGCTCCAGTATTCTTGGCCTTGCTCCAGTTTTCTTGGGTTTGCTCAAGTTGGCTTGGGCTTGCTCCAGTTGTCTAGGGCTTGCCCCAGTTTTCTTGGCCTTGCTCCAGTTTTCTTAGGCTTGCTCCAGTTTGTCGTGGGCTTCCCCCAGTTGTCGTGGGCTTGTTCCTGTTGTCTTGTTCTTGCTCCAGTTGTCTAGGGCTTGCCCCAGTTTTCTTGGCCTTGCTCCAGTTTTCTTAGGCTTGCTCCAGTTTGTCGTGGGCTTCCCCCAGTTGTCGTGGGCTTGTTCCTGTTGTCTTGTTCTTGATGCAGTTGTCTTTTCCTTGCTCAAGTAGTCTTGGGCTTGCACCATCTGTCTTGGCCTTGCCCTAGTTGCCTTTGCTATGCTCCAGTTGTCTTGGCCTTGCTCCAGTTGTCTTGGCCTTGCTCGAGTTGTTTTGTGCTTGCTCCAGTTGTCTAGGCCTGGCTCGAATTGTCATGGGCTTGGTCCAATTGTCTTGGGCTTGATCCAGTTGTCTTGGGCTTGTTCCAGTTGTCTTTGGCTGCTTTAGTTTTCTTGGGCTTGCTCCAGTTGTCTTGGCCTTGCACTAGTTGTGTAAGGCTTGCTCCTGTAATCTTGGGCTTGCTCCAGGTGTCTCGGCCTTGCTCCAATTATCTTTGGCTTGCTCCATTTGTCTTTGCCTTACTCCAGTTGTCTTCGCCTTGCTCCAGCTACCTAGGGCTTGCTCCCGTTGTATTGAGCTTGCTCTAGTTGTCTTGGGCTTGCTCTGGTTTTCCTGGCCTTGCTCCACTTCTCCTGGCCTTGCTCCATTTGTTTTGGGATTGCTCCAGGTGTCTTGGGCTTGCTCCAGATCTCTTGGCCTTTCTCCAGTTTTCTTGGGGTTTGCTCCAGTTGTGTTGAGTTTGGTCTAGTTGTCTTGGGCTTGCTTCGAATTGTCTTGGCTTTGTTATATACTTGTCATTTTACTTTTTTTCATTTTACATATTCATCATTTTACATATTTGACATTTTATATATTTTTTCTTTTCTATATTTGTCACTTTACATATTTTTCATTTGATAAGTTTGTCATTTCACATAACTTCCAAGTTACATCTTAACCAGTTTATATGGTTGTCATTTGGTACATGTTACATTTTACATATTTAACTTTCTACATTTGTCAATACATGTACTTGTCATTTTGTATCTCTGTCATGTTATATGTTTGTCATTTTGTATATTTGTCATTTTATATATTTATCATTTGATATAACTTTTATTTGATGTAATCTTCATTTCACATATTTGTCCTTTTACATATTTGTCACTTGATAAACTGGTCATGTTACATAATATTGATTTTACATATTTTTGTCTATTTATATATTTTTCAATGTACATATTTGTCATTTTACATATAGGTCAAATGATATACCTGTCATTCTGTATATTTGTCATCTTATACATTTGTAGTTCTATATATTTGGCATTTTCCATACTTGCCATTTTATGTATTTGGCATATTCTATATTTGTCCATTTACATAGTTTCATTTTACATTCGTGATTATATATAGTTTTCATTTTCAATAACAGTCAATTCTCATATTTGTCATTTTAAATATTTGTCACTTTTGCATATTTTTCATTTGACATATTTGTCATTTCAGATTTTTTGGACATGTCGAATGTTTGTCCTTTTAGATTTTTTTCATGTCATTTTTTAAAATTGTCATTTAAATGATTTTCCTTTTTCCATAATTTTAATTTCACTAATTTGGCATTTAACATAATTGTCACTCATATAATTTTAATTCTACATACTTGTCATTTTACATATTTTTCATCTTATAAATTTGTCCTTATCCATATTTGTCATTTTTTAGTTTTGTTGGTTCACATATTTTTCATCTTATAAATTTGTCCTTATCCATATTTGTCATTTTTTAGTTTTGTTGGTTCACATATTTTTCATCTTATAAATTTGTCATTTTACATGTTTGTAATTTTACACATCTTTCATTCCACATATTTTCCATCTTTAATATTCGTAATTTTTATATATTTTTCATCTATTATATTTGTCATTTTACATTTTCGTCATTTTACATAATTGTCATTTTATATATTTGTCAATGTATATATTTTTCCTTTCATGCAGTTGGCAATTTGACATAATTCACATTTTATACATTTAGAATTCTATATATTTTTTTTTCACATCTTTGCCCTACTATATACGTGTCATTTCATATATCTATCATTTAACATACCCTTTATTTTATATATTTGTCATATGAAATATTTTGCATATTTTGTATATTTGTCATTCTATATGTTTGTCATTTTGCATATTTTTTCATTTTACAAATTTGTCATTTTATATATGTGTCATCTTATATATCTGTCATTTTACATATTTTTCATGATCTATATTTATCATTTCATATGCCTGTAATTTTATACATTTGTCATTTTATGTCTTTCATGTTATATATCTGTCATTTTTATATTCTTCATTCTATAGATTTGTCGTTTTATATGTTTGTCATGTGATACATTTTTTCGTACAAATCTTTTATTTTACATAGTTGTCATTCAACATATTTGTCACTACATAACCTTGTCATGTTACATATCTTTCATCTTACGTATTTGTCATTTCATATATTTTTCGTTTAGCATATTTGTAGTTTTACATATTTGTCTGTATATATATGTCTTTTGGTATTATTGTCATTTTATATATTTGTAAATATATACATTTGTAAATTCATATTGTATCCTTGTTTCAGTTGTCTTTGGCTTGCTTCAGTTTCCTTAGCCTTGCTCCAGCTGTCTTGGACTTGCTCCACTTGTCTGGGGCTTGCTCCAGTTATCTTGGGCTTGCTCCAGTTGTCTTGGCCTCCCTCCAGTTGTCTTTGGCTTGCTCTAGCTGTCTTGGGCTTGCTCCACTTGTCTGGGGCTTGCTCCAGTTATCTTGGGCTTGCTCCAGTTGTCTTGGCCTCCCTCCAGTTGTCTTTGGCTTGCTCTAGCTGTCTTGGGCTTGCCTCAGTTGTCTTCAGCTTGCTCTAGTTATCTTGGCCTTGCTCCAGTTGTCTTGGCCCTGCTCCAGTTTTATTGGGCTTGCTCCAGCTGTCTTGGCCGTGCTTCAGTTGTCTTGAGCTTGCTCTAGTTGTCTTGGCCTTGCTCCAGTTGTCTTGGGCTTGCTCTAGTTATCTTGGCCTTGCTCCAGTTGTCTTGGCCCTGCTCCAGTTTTATTGGGCTTGCTCCAGCTGTCTTGGCCGTGCTTCAGTTGTCTTGAGCTTGCTCTAGTTGTCTTGGCCTTGCTCCAGTTGTTTTGGACTTGCTCCAGTTGTCGTGGGCTTGCTTGAGTTGTCATGGTCTTGCTCCAGCTGTCTTGGACTTGCTCCAGTTGTCTTGGGCTTGCTCTAGTTGTCTTGGCCTTGCTCCAGTTGTTTTGGACTTGCTCCAGTTGTCGTGGGCTTGCTTGAGTTGTCATGGTCTTGCTCCAGCTGTCTTGGACTTGCCCCAGTTGTTCTGGGCTTCCTCCAGGTGTCAGAGGTTTGCTCCAGTTATCTTGGCCTTGCTCCAGTTGCCTTGGCCTTGCTCCAGTTCTCTTGGGCTGGGTCCATTGGTCTTGGGCTTGCCCGAGTTGTCTTGGGCTTGCTCCAGGTGTCAGAGGTTTGCTCCAGTTATCTTGGCCTTGCTCCAGTTGCCTTGGCCTTGCTCCAGTTCTCTTGGGCTGGGTCCATTGGTCTTGGGCTTGCCCGAGTTGTCTTGGGCTTGCTCCAGTTGTCTTGGGCTTGCTCCACTTGTCTTGGCGGTGCTCTAGTTGTCTTGGGTTTTCTCCAGCTGTCTTGGCCTTCCTCCAGTTTTCTTAACCTTGCTCCAGTGGTCTTGGCCTGCTCCAGCTCTCTTGGCTTTGCTGCAGTTATCTTGGGACTGCTCCTGTTGTTTTGGGCTTGCTCCAGTTGTCTTTCCCTTACACCAGTTGTCTTGGCCTTGCTCTTGTTGTGTTGGGAATGCTCCAGTTGTCTTGGGCTTGCTCGAGTTGTCTAGGGCTTGCTCGAGTTTTCTTGGCCTTGCTCTAGTTGTCTTCGCCTTGCTCCATTTGTCTTGGGCTTGCTCCTATTGTCTTGGCCTTCCTCTAGTTGTCTTCGACTGGCTCCAATTGTCTTGAGCCTGCTCCAGTTGTCTTGGGCTTGCCCCAGTTCTGTTGGCTTTGCTCCGGTTGTCTTCGCCTTGCTCCAGTTGATTTGGGCTTCCTCCAGGTGTCTTGGGCTTGTCCCAGTTGTCTTGGTCTTGCTGCAGTTGTCTTGAGCTTGCTCCAGTTGCATTGGCCTTGCTCCAATTGTCTTCGCCTTCCTCGAGTTGTTTTGGGCTTGCTCCAGATGTCTTGGGCTTGCTCCAGTTGACTTTCCCTTGCTCTAGTTGTATCAGGCTCGCTCAAGTTGTCTTGGGCTTGCCCCATTTGTCTTAAGATTGCGCTAGTTGTCTTCGGTTGCCTCGACTTGTCTTGGCCTTGCTTCAGCTGTCTTGGGCCTGCTAAAGCTGTCTTGGCCTTGCTCCAGTTGTCGTAGCCTTGCTCCAGTTGTCTTGGGCTTGTTCCAGTTATCTTGGGCTACCTCCAGTTGTCTTGGGCTTGCCGCAGTTGTTTTGGGCTTGGTCTAGTTGTCTTGGGCTTGCTCGAGTTGTCCTAGCCCTTCTCCAGTGGTCTTGGGCTTGCTCCAGCTGTCTCGGCCTTGCTCCAGTTCTCTTGGTCTTGCTCCAGTTGTCTTTGCCTTGCTCCATTTGTCTTGAACTTGCTCCAGTTGTCTCGGCCTTGCTCCAGTTCTCTTGGTCTTGCTCCAGTTGTCTTTGCCTTGCTCCATTTGTCTTGAACTTGCTCCAGTTGTCTTGGGCTTGCTCCAGTTGTCTTGGGCTTGCTCCAGTTGTCATGGCCTTGCTCCAGATGTCTTGGCCTTTACCAAGTTGTTTTGGGCTTGCTCCATGTGTCTTGGGTTGCTCCAGTTGTCTTGGCCTTGCTCCAGTTCTCTTGGGCTTGCCCCGGTTTTGTGCTTGCTCCCGTTTTCTTGGGCTTGCTCCAGTTGTCTTGGCCTTGCTCCAGTTGTCGAAGGACTGCTCGTGTTGTCTTGGGCTTGCCCGAGTAGTATTGGGCTTGCTCCAGTTGTCTTGGGCCTGCTCCATTTGTTTTGGCCTTGCTCCAGTTGTCTTGGCCTTGCTCCAGTTGTCTTGGCCTTGCTCCAGTTGTCTTGGCCTTGCTCAAGTGGTCTTGGCCTTGCTCCATTTTTCTTGGCAAGGCTCCAGTTGTCTTGGCCTTGCTCCAGTTGTCTTGGCCTTGCTCCAGTTGTCTTGGCCTTGCTCAAGTGGTCTTGGCCTTGCTCCATTTTTCTTGGCAAGGCTCCAGTTGTCCAGGGCCTTCTCCTACTGTCCTAAGTTTGCTCCAGTTGTCTTGGCCTTGCTCCAGTGGTCTTGGCCTTGCTCCAGTTGTTTTGGGCCTGCTGCAGTTGTCTTGTGCTTGCCCAAGTTGCCTAGGGCTTGCTCCAGTTTTCTTGGCCTTGCTCCAGTTTTCTTGGCCAAGCTCCACTTGTCTTGGGCTTGCTCCAGTTGTCTTGGGCTTGCTCCAGTTGTCTTTGGACTGCTCCAGATGTCTTGGCCTTGCTCCAGTTTCTTGGGCCTGCTCCTATTATCTTGTTCTTGCTCAAGTTGACTTAGAATTGCTCCAGTTGTCTTAAGCTTGCTCCAGTTGTCTTGTGCTTGCTCCAGATTTCTTGGCCTTTCTTCAGATATCTTTGTCTTGCTCCAGTTGTTTTGGGCTAGCTCCAGGGGTCTTGGTCTTGCTCTAGTTGTCTGGGTCTTGCTTTAGTTGTCTTGAGCTTGCTCCAGTTTTCCTGGCCTTGCCCGAGTTGTCTTGGGCTTGCTGAAGGTGCCTTGAACTTCCTTGATTTTTCTTGGCCTTGCTCCACTTGTCTTGGGATTGCTACAGCTGCCTTGGCATTGCTCTTGTTGTCTTGGCCTTTCTCCAGTTGTCTTAGCCTTGCTCCAGTTTTCTTGGCCTTGCTCCACTTGTCTTGGGATTGCTACAGCTGCCTTGGCATTGCTCTTGTTGTCTTGGCCTTTCTCCAGTTGTCTTAGCCTTGCTCCAGTTTTCTTGGCCCTGCTCCAGTTGTTTTGGCCTGCTCCAGTTGTGTTGGGCTTGCTCCAGCTGTCTTGGGCTTCATCCAGTTTTATTGGCCTTGCTCCAGTTGTCGTGGCCTTGTTCCAGTTGTGTTGGGCTTGCTCCATGTGTCTTGGGCTTGTTCCAGTTGTCTTGGCCTTGCTCCAGTTGTCGTGGCCTTGTTCCAGTTGTGTTGGGCTTGCTCCATGTGTCTTGGGCTTGTTCCAGTTGTCTTGGCCTTGCTCCAGTTTTCTTCGGCTTGCTCCAGTTATCTTGCGCTTGCTCCAGTTGTCTTGGTCTTGGTCCAGATTACTTCCTTGTTCCAGTTGTCTTAGGCTTTTTCATGTTGTATTGGGATTACCCCAGTTTTCCTGGGCTTGCTCCAGTTGTTTTGGGTTTGCTACAGATTTCCTGGCCTTTGCCAGTTGTTTTGGGCTTGTCCCAGTTGTCTCGGGCTTTCTCCAGATGTCTTCGGCTTGCTCCAGTTGTCTTGGCCTTGCTGCAGTTGTCTTGGACTTGCTCCAGCTGTCTTGGCCTTGCTCCAGTTGTCTTGGCCTTTCTCCAGTTGTCTTGGCCTTGCTCCAGTTGTCTCGGGCCTGCTCCAGTTGCTTGGGTTTGTTCTAGTTGTCTTGGCCTTGCTCCAATCGTCTTGGCCCTGCTCCAGTTGTTATAACTTGCTCCAGTTGCCTTGGGTTTGCTCAAATTGTCTTGGGCTTGCTCCAGTTTCCTTGGCATTGCTCCAGATGTCTTGGAATTGCTCCAGTTGTCTCGGGCTTGCTCCAGTTGTCTTGGGCTTGGTCCAGTTGTCTTGGCCTTTCTCTAGTTGTCTTGGACTAGCTTCCGTTTTTTGGGCTTGCTCCAGTTGTCTTGGAATTGCTCCAGTTGTCTCGGGCTTGCTCCAGTTGTCTTGGGCTTGGTCCAGTTGTCTTGGCCTTTCTCTAGTTGTCTTGGACTAGCTTCCGTTTTTTGGGCTTGCTCCAGTTGTCTTGGGCTTGCCCCAATGGTCTTGACCTTGCTCCAGTTGTCTTGGCATTGCTCCAGTTTTTTTTTACTTGCTCCAAGAGTGTTGGTCTTGCTCCAGTTGTCTTGGGCTTGCCCCAATGGTCTTGACCTTGCTCCAGTTGTCTTGGCATTGCTCCAGTTTTTTTTTACTTGCTCCAAGAGTGTTGGTCTTGCTCCAGTTTTATTGTCCTTGCTCCAGTTTTCTTGGGTTTACTCCAGTTGTCTTGGGCTTGCTCCAGCTGTCTTGGTCTGGCTCCAGATTGCTTGGCCTTGTTCCAGTTGTCTTAGGCTTTTTCAAGCTGTCTTGGGATTGCCCCAGTTTTCCTGAGCTTGCTCCAGTTGTCTTTGGCTTGCTCCAGTTGTCTTGGCCTTGCTCCAGTTGCCCTAGACTTGCTCCAGCTGATTTGGCCTTGCTCCAGTTTTCTTTGCAGTTCTCCATTTGTCTTGGCCTTGCTCCAGTTTTCTTGGCCTTCCTCCAGTTTTCTTGGGCCTGCTCAATTTGTCTTTGGCTTGCTCCAGTTGTCTTGGTCTTGCTCCAATTGTATTTTCCTTGCTCCAGTTGTCTTGGGCGTGCTCCAGTTGTCTTGGGCTTACTCCAGTTGTCTTGGGCTTTCTCCAGTTTTCTTGGTGTTGCTCCAGTTGACCAAGGCTTGCTCCAGTTGTCTTGGGCTTGATCGAGTTGTATTTGGCTAGCTGCAATTCTCTTAGGCTTGCTCAAGTTGTCTTGGGCTTTCTCCAGTTTTCTTGGTGTTGCTCCAGTTGACCAAGGCTTGCTCCAGTTGTCTTGGGCTTGATCGAGTTGTATTTGGCTAGCTGCAATTCTCTTAGGCTTGCTCAAGTTGTCTTGGGCTTGCGCCAGTTGTCTTGGGCTTGCTCCAGTTTTCTTGGACTTGCTCCAGTTGTCTTGGTCTTGCTCTAGTTGTCTTTAGCTTGCTTGAGCTGTCTTGGCATTGCTCCAATTGTCTTGGCCTTGCTCCAGTTTTCTTGGACTTGCTCCAGTTGTCTTGGTCTTGCTCTAGTTGTCTTTAGCTTGCTTGAGCTGTCTTGGCATTGCTCCAATTGTCTTGGCCTTGCTACAGTTGTCTTGGTCTTGCTCTAGATGTGTCTCGGCCTATATCTAGTTGTATTGGGCCTGCTCAAGTTGTCTTGGGCTTGCTCTAGTTGTCTATGCCTTGCTCTAATTGTTTTTTACCTAGTCGAGTTGTCCTGGGTTTGCTGTAGTTGTCTTGGGTTGCTTAAAATATTCTTGGCCTTGCTCTAGATGTCTTCGCTTTGCTCCAAATTGGTGGGCTTGCTTAAGTTTTGTTGTGCTTGCTCCAGTTATCTTGGGCTTGCTCCAGTTGTCTTGGCCTTGCTTCAGTTGTCTTGGCCTTGCCCCAGTTGGTTTGGGCTTGCTTCAGGTGTCCTGGGTTTGCTCCAGTTGTCTTGGCCTTGCTCCAGTTTCCTTGGGCTTTCTCAAGCTGTCTTGGGCTTGCTCCATTTGTCTAGGCCTTGCTTCAGTTGTCTTCGGCTTGCTCCAATTGTCTTGGGCTTGCTCCAGTTGTCTTTTGCTCTCTGCATTTTTCTTGGGCTTGATCCATTTGTCTTGGCCTTGCTCCAGTTGTCCTGAGCTTTCTCCAGTTGTCTTGGCTTTGCTCCAGTTGTCTTGGCCTTGCTCCAGTGGTCTTGGCCTGATCCAGTTCTCTTGGCCTTGCTCCAGTTGTCTTGGGCCTGCTCCTGTTCTCTTGGGATAACTCTAGTTGTCTTGGCCTTGCTCTAGTTGTCTTCGCCTTGCTCCAGTTGTCTTGGGCCTGTTCCTGTTGTCTTAGGCTTGCTCCAGTTGTCTAGGGCTTGCTCCAGTTTTCTTGGCCTTGCTCTAGTTGTCTTCGCCTTGCTCCAGTTGTCTTGGGCCTGTTCCTGTTGTCTTAGGCTTGCTCCAGTTGTCTAGGGCTTGCTCCAGTTTTCTTGGCCTTGCTCTAGTTGTTTTTGCCTTGCTACAGTTGTCTTGGGCTTGCTTCAGTTATCTTGGGCTTGCTCCTATTGTCTTGGCCTTGCTCCAGTTGTCTTGTTCTTGCTCATTTTTTCTTGAGCTTTATCCAGTTGTCTTGGGCTTGCCCCAGTTGTCTTGGCCTTGCTCCAGTTGTCTTGGCCTTGCTCCAGATTTTTAGGACTTGCTCCAGGTATCTTGGGCTTGTTCAAGGTGTATTGGTCTTGCTCCAGTTGTCTTGAGATTCCTCCAGTTGTACTGGACTTGCTCCAATTGTCTTGGCCTTCCTTCAGTTGTATTGGGCTTGCCCCAGTTGTATTGGGCCTGCTCTAGTTGTCTTGGGTTTCCTCGATTTTTTTTGTTCTTGCTCCAGTTGTCTTGGGCTTGCTACTGCTGTCTTGGCCTTGCTCTCGTTTTCTTGGCCTTGCTCCAGTTGTCTTGGCCTTGCTCCAGTTGTCTTGGCCTTGCTCCAGTTGTCTTGGACCTACTCCAGTTGGCTTGGGCTTGCTCCAGGTTTCTCAGCCTTGCTCCACTTTTCTTGGCTCTGCTCCAGTTGTCTTGGCCTTGCTCCAGTTGTCTTGGCCTTGCTCCAGTTGTCTTGGACCTACTCCAGTTGGCTTGGGCTTGCTCCAGGTTTCTCAGCCTTGCTCCACTTTTCTTGGCTCTGCTCCAGTTTTCTTCGGCCTGCTCCAGTTGTCTTTGCCTTGATCCAGTTGTATTGGGCTTGATCCAGTTTTCTTGGGTTTGCTCCAGTTGTCTTGGCCTTCCTGTATTTTTCTTGGCCTTGCTCCAGTTGTTGTGGCCTTGCTCCAGTTGTTTTTGGCTTTCTTCAAGTGTCTTGGGCATGCTCCAGTTGTCGTGGCCTTGGTCCAGTTTTCTTGGGCTTGCTCCAGTTGTCTTGGGCTTGCTATAGTTGTCTTGGGCTTGCTCCAGGTTTCTTGGCCTTGTTCCACTTCTATTATGCTTGCTCCAGTTGTGTTGGGCTTGCCCTAGTTGTCTTGGGCTTCTATCCGTTGTACTAGGTTTTCTCCAGTTGTTTTGGCCTTGCTCCAGCTGTCTTAGCCTTACTCTAGTTTTCTTGGGCTTGGTCCACTTGTCTTGGGCTTGGTCCAGTTGTCTTGGGCTTGGTCCAGTTGTCTAGGGCTTGCCCCAGTTGTCTTGGGCTTGGTCCACTTGTCTTGGGCTTGGTCCAGTTGTCTTGGGCTTGGTCCAGTTGTCTAGGGCTTGCCCCAGTTGTCTTGGGCTTCTGTCAGTTGTATTGGGTTTTCTCCAGTTGTCGTGGCCTTTCTCCAGCTGTCTTAGCCTTTCTATAGTTGTCTTGGGCTTTGTCCACTAGTCTTGGGCTTGCTCCAGTTGTCTTGGGCTTGGTCCAGTTGACTTGGGCTTGCTCCAGTTGCCTTGGGTTTGCTCCACTTGTCTTGGCCTTGCTCCAGTTGTTTCAGGCTTGCACCAGTTGTATTGGGCTTGCTCCAATTGTCTTGGCTGTGCTCCAGTTATCTTTGGCTTGCTCCATTTGTATTTGGATTACTCCACTTTTCGTAGCTTTGCTATAGCTGTGTTGGACTTTCTCTCATTGTCTTGGGCTTGCTCCAGTTGTCTTGGGCTTGCTTCAGTTGTCTTGGCCTTCCTTTAGTTTTCTTGGGCTTGCTCCAGTTGTCTTGGGCATGCCCCAGATGTCATGGGTATGCTCTAAATGTCTTGGGCTTCCTCGAGTTGCCTTGGCCCTACTCCCAGTTGTCTCGGGCTTGCTCCAGCTGTCTTGGCCTTGATTCAGTTGTCTTGGGCTTGCTCCTGTTGTCTTGGCCTTTCTCCACTTGTCTTGGACTTGCTCCAGTTTTCTTGGGCTTGCTCCAGTTCTCTTGGGCTTTCTCGAGGTGTCTTGGCATTGTTCCAGTTTACTTGGCCTTGCCCCAGTTGTTCTGGGCTCGCTCCAGGTGTCTTAGGATTGCTCCAGTTGTCTTGGCCTTTCTCCAGTTTTCTTCGGCTTGTTCCAGTTGTCTTGGGCTTGCTCCAGTTGTCCTCGGCTTGCCCCAGTTGTCTTGGACTTGCTCCAGTTTTCGTTGGCTTGCTCCAGTTGTCTTGGCCTTGCTTGAGTTGTCTTGGGATTGCTCCAGCTGTCTTGGCCTTGTTCCAGTTTTCAAGGCCTTGCTCCAGTGGTCTTGGCCTTGCTCCACTTCTCTTGGCCTTGCTCCAGTTGTCTTGAGCCTGCTGCTGTAGTTTTGAGCTTGCTCTAGTTGTCTTGGCCTTGCTGATTTTGTCTTGTCCTTGCTCTTGTTGTCTTGGGCCTGCTGCAGTTGTTTTGGGCTTGCTGCAGTTGTCCAGGGCTTGCTCCAGTTTTCTTGGCCTTCCTCCAGTTATCTTGGCCTTGCTCCGTTTGTCTTGAGCTTGCTCCAGATGTCTTTAGCTTGCTCCAGTTTTATTGGCCTTTCTCCTGTTGTCTTGGCCTTGCTCCAGTTGTTTTGGGCTTTCTGGAGGTGTCTTGGGCTTGCCCTAGTTGTCTTTGTCTTACTCCAGTTGTCTTGAGGTTGCTCCAGCTTTCTTGGCCTTGCTCCAGCTGTCTTGGCCTTCCTTCAGTTGTCTTGGGCTTGCTTCAGTTGTCTTGGGATTGCTCTAGTTGTCTTGGCCTTGCTCCAGTTGTATTGGGCTTGCTCAAGTTGTCTTGGGCTTGCCCGAGTTATCTTTGGCTTGCTCTAGTGCTCTTGGCTTTCCGTGATTTGTCTTGGCCTTGCCCATGTTGTCTTGAGCTTGCTCCAGATGTCTTTAGCTTGCTCCAGTTTTCTTGGGCTTGCTACGGTTGTCATGGGCTTGCTCTAGTTGTCTTGGCCTTGCTCCAGTTGTATTGGGCTTGCTCAAGTTGTCTTGGGCTTGCCCGAGTTATCTTTGGCTTGCTCTAGTGCTCTTGGCTTTCCGTGATTTGTCTTGGCCTTGCCCATGTTGTCTTGAGCTTGCAACAGCTATCTTGGCCTTGCACCAGTTTTCTTAGCCTTGCTCCAGTTGTCCTGGGCTTGCTCCAGTTGTCTTGGGCTTGCTCCAGTTTTGTTGGCCTTTCTCCTGCTGACTTCAACGTGCTTCAGTTGTCTTTGGCTTACTCTGGGTTTCTTGGGCTTGCTCCAGGTGTATTTGCCTTGCTCTACTTGTCGTGGCCTTGCTCCAGGTTTTTTCAGCTTGCTCCAAGTTTTTTGGGCTTGCTCCAGTTGTCTTGGCCTTGCTTCTCTTTTCTTGGGCTTGTTTCAGCTTTCTTGGGCGTGCTCCAGTTGTCTTGGGCTTGCTCCATTTGTCTTAGGCTTACTCGAGTTGTTTTGGGCTTGCCCCAGTTTTCCCGGGCTTGCTCCAGTTGTGTTTGGCTTGCTCCAGTTGTCTTGGTCTTGCCTGAGGAGTCTTGGCCTTATCCTAGTTGTCTTGGGCTTGCCCTAGTTAAATTGGGCTTGCTTCAGTTGTCTTGGGTTTGCTCCAGTCGTCTTGGCCTTGCTATAGTTGTTTTGGACTTGCTTCAGTTGTCTTGGACTTGGTCCAGTTGTCTTGGCCTTGCTCCAGTTTCCTTGGGCTTGCTCCAGTTTTCCTGGGCTTGCTTCAGTTGCCTAGGGCTTGCTCTTGTCGTCATGGCCTTGCTTACGTCGTCTTAGACTTGCTCCAGCGTTCTTTGACTTGCTCCAGTTGTCTGCGGCTTGCTCCAGTTATCTTGGGCTTGCTCCAGTTGTTTTGGCCTTGCTCTAGTTGTCTTGACCTTGCTTTTGTTGTCTTGGCCTTGCTCCAGTTGTCTTGGACTTGCTCCAGTTGTGTTAGGCATGCTCCAGCTGTCTTGGGCTAACTCCAGTTGTATTGGACTTGCTCCAGTTTTCTTGGCCTTGCTCCAGTTGTCTTGGCCTTGCTTCAATAAACTTGGGATTGCTCCAGTTGTGTTTGCCTTGTTCCAGTTGTCTTGGAATTTTTCCAGATGTCTTGGGCTTGCTCCAGTTGTCTTGGGCTTGCTCCAGTTGTATTGTACTTGCTCCAGTTGTCTTGCCTTTGCTACAGGTGTTTTGGGCTTACTCTAGGTGTCTTGGGCTTGCTCCAGTTGTCTTGGGCTTGCTCCAGTTGTATTGTACTTGCTCCAGTTGTCTTGCCTTTGCTACAGGTGTTTTGGGCTTACTCTAGGTGTCTTGGGCTTGCTCCGGTTGTCTTGGCCTTGCTCCAGTTTTCTCAGGCTTGCTCCAGTTGTCTTGGGATTGCTCCACTTGTCTTGGGCTTGCTCCAGTTTTCTTGGCCTCGTTCCAGTTGTCTGACGCTTGCTCCAGTTGTCTTGTCCTTGCTCCAGTTGTCTTGGACTTGCTCCATCTGTCTTGGCCTTGAGCCAATTGACTTGGCCTTGCTCCAGTTGTCTTGGCCTTGCTCCAGATGTCTTGGGCTTGCTCCAGTTGTCATGGGGTTGCTCCAATGGTCTTTGGCTTACTTCAGTTGTCTTGGGGTTGCTCCAGTTGTATTGGCCTTTCTCCCATTGTCTCGGGCTTTCTCCAGTTGTCTTGGGCTTGCTCCAGGTTTCTTGGCCTTGCTCCAGTTTTCTTGTACTTGCTCCAGTTATCTTGGGCTTACTTCAGTTTTTTTGGGCTTGCTCCAGCTGTCTTGGCCTTGCTTCAGTTGTCTTGGCCTTGCTCCAGTTGTCTTGGGCTTGCTCCACTTGTCTTGGGCTTGCTCCAGTTGTATTGGGCTTGCTACAGTTTTCTTGGGCTTGCTACGGTTGTCTTGGGCTTGCTCCAGTTGTCTTGGCCTTGCTTCAGTTGTCTTGGCCTTGCTCCAGTTGTCTTGGGCTTGCTCCACTTGTCTTGGGCTTGCTCCAGTTGTATTGGGCTTGCTACAGTTTTCTTGGGCTTGCTACGGTTGTCATGGGCTTGCTCTAGTTGTCTTGGTTTACTCAAGTTTTATCAGGCCTGCTCCAGTTGTCTTCGGCTTGCCCCAGTTGTCCTGGCTAACTCTAGTTCACTTGGGTTTCTCCGATTTGTCTTGGCTTTGCTCTAGTTGTCTTTGGCTTGCTACAATTGTTTTGAACCTCCTCCAGTTTTCTTTGGCTTGCTCCAGTTGGCTTGGCCTCGCTCTAGTTGTCTTGGCCCTGCTCCAGTTTTCTTCGACATGCTCCAGTTGTCTTGGACTTGCTCTAGCTGTCTTGGCCTTGCTCCAGTTTTCTTGGCCTTGCTCCAGTTGTTTTCGGCTTGCTCCAGGTGTCTTGGGCTTGTTCCAGTATTCTTGGCCTTGCTCCAGTTTTCTTGGGTTTGCTCAAGCTGGCTTGGGCTTGCTCCAGTTTTCTAGAACTTGCTTCAGGTTTCCTGGCCTTGCTCCAGTTGTCTTAGGCTTGCTCCAGTTTGTCGTGGGCTTATCCCAGTTGTCGTGGGCTTGTTCCAGTTGTCTTGGTCTCGCTGCAGTTGTCTTGGCCTTGCTCAAGTAGTCTTGGGCTTGCGCCATCTGTCTTGGCCTTGCCCTAGTTGCCTTTGCCATGCTCCAGTTGTCTTGGCATTGCTCCAGTTGTCTTGGCCTTGCTCCAGTTTTTTTGGGCTTGCTCCTGTTGTCTTGGGCTTACTCCAATTGTATTGTCCTTGCTCCAGATGTCTTAGGGTTGCTCCAGTTGTCTTGGCCTTGCTCCAGTTGTCTTGGACCTCCTCGAGTTGTCTCGGGCTTCTTTCAGTTGTCTCGAGCTTGCTCCAGTTGTCGTGGCCTGGCTCCAGTTCTCTTGGCCTGGCTCGAGTTGTCATGTACTTGGTCCAATTGTCTTGGGCTTGATCCAGTTGTCTTGGGCTTGCTCCAGTTTTCTCTGTTTGGTTTAGCTGTCTTGGGCTTGCTCCAGTTGTCTTGGCCTTGCTCCATTTGTATCAGGCTTGCTCCTGTAATCTTGGGCTTGCTCCAGGTGTCTCGGCCTTGCTCCAATTATCTTTGGCTTGCCCCATTTGTCTTTGGCTTACTCCAGTTGTCTTCGCCTTGCTCCAGCTATCTTGGACTTCCTCCAGTTGTCTAGGGCTTGCTCCAGTTGTATTGAGCTTGTTCTAGTTATCTTAGGCTTGCTCCGGTTTTCCTGGCCTTGCTCCACTTGTCTTGGCCTTGCTCCATTTGTTTTGGGATTGGTCCAGGTGTCTTGGGCTTGCTCCAGATCTCTTGGGCTTGCTCCAGTTTTCTTGGGCTTGCTCCAGTTGTCTTGAGCTTGGTCTAGTTGTCTTGGGCTTGCTTCGAGTTGTCTTGGCCTTGTTATGTATATGTCATTTTACATTTTTTTAATTTTACATATTTGACATTTTATATCGTTTGTCTTTTCTTTATTTGTCACTTCACATATTTCTCATTTGATAAGTTTGTCATTTCACATACTTTCCAAGTTACATATTTATCATTTTATATTGTTATCATTTGGTACATGTTTCATTTTACATAATTCACTTTCTACATTTGTCAATATGCATACTTGTCATTTTGTATCTCTGTCATGTTATATGTTTGTCATTTTGTATATTTGTCATTTTATACATTTATCATTTTATATACATTTTATTCTACATTTCATATACTTGCCATTTTACATATATGTCACTTGATAAACTGGTCATGTTACATAACATTCAGTTTACATATTTTTGTCTATTTATATATTTTTCAATGTACATATGTGTCATTTTACATATATGTCAAATGATATACCTGTCATTCTGTATATTTGTCATCTTATTTATTTTTGGATTTATGTATTTGGAATTTTCCATACTTGCCATTTCATGTATTTTGCATATCCAATGTTTGTACATCTACATAGGTTTCATTTTATAATTGTATTTTTATATAGTTTTCATTTTCAATAAGCGTCATTTTTCATATTTGTCATTTTACATATTTGTCATTTTTACATATTTTCCATTTGAAATATTTGTCATTGTAGATATTTTACATATGTCCAAGATTTTTCATTTTTTATCTTTTACGTCATTTGTTTTAATTTTTCATTTTGCAAATTTGTCATTTTAATGAATTTTCATTGTCCATGATTTTAATTTCAATTATTTGGCATTTTACATAATTTTCACTCATATAACTTTAAGTCTACATACTTTTCATTTTTCATATTTGTCATCTTATAAATTTGTCCTTATCCATATTTGTCATTTTGCAGTTTTTTCGGTTAACATATTTTCCATCTTTTACATTTTTCATTTTATATGTTTGTAATTTTACATGTTTTTCATTCAGCATATTTTTCATTTTTCGGCTGTCAAGGAACAGGTTCATGATCTGCCATCCAATCTCGGCGTCAATTCTGACCACATGTGTGTCGGCTGCCTCTCAGGCAAGCAGACGCAAGACAGTTTCAACAGCTCCAATGTCTCAACCTCTCAGAAGCTGGAACTGATCCACATGGACCTTTGCTACATCAAAGAAAAATCTCTTCAAGGAAAACACTATTTCCTGGTCCTACTTGATGACTATACGCACTATGTGTGGGTAAAGTTTCTCCGGCACAAGTCCGAAGCACCAGACATCATCATGACCTGGATCCGTGAAGTGGAAAACCAAACAGATCTGACAGTGAAGAAGATTTGTTCAGACAATGGAGGAGAATTTGTCAACACCAAACTCAATAAGTTCTATGCTGACCACGGTATTATACATCAGACTACAGTACCGCTCACTCCTCAGCAAAATGGAAAGGCGGAGCGCATGAACAGGACCCTACTTGACAAAGCACGCGCCATGCTCCACACAGCTGGCTTCTCCGCCAGCTTCTGGGTTGAAGCGGTCTCCACAGCCGCCTATACCGCCAACAGACTACCCACCAAACGCGTACCTGCCGGAGTTTCTACTCCCTATGAGGCCTGGGTTGGTCACNGTCACATGTAAGTGGGTTTTCAAGCAGAAGCTGGACGCTAACGGCGACCCCTGCAGGTACAAAGCTTGCCTTGTTGCTCGAGGTTTCAGTCAGATTTTTGGTGTCAACTACTCTGACACGTTCGCCCCCGTGGCCAAATACTCCTCCATCCTCCATCCTTGCTCTTGCGGTTTCTGAGGGCTGGCATCTGCACCAGATGGACGTCAAGTCGGCGTTTCTCAACGGCGACCTCGATGAGACTGTCTACATGACTCAGCCAGAGGGATTTCTTGAGCAGGGGGGGGGGAGATCTGGTTTGTCTGCTCAACAAATCCCTCAACGGTCTTAAGCAAGCGCCGCGGCAGTGGAACAAGAAAGTTCATGAGTTTTTTCTGACTCAGAATCTCCAACGCCTTCATGCTGATCATTCAGTCTACTTTCGGCATGGCCCCAACACCATGGGTGCCATTCTCTACGTCGACGACCTCATTTTGTTTGGCCCATCCTTGTCTGTTATCACTGCCTTCAAGCAACAACTGGCGCGCACATTTGAGATGTCTGAAATGGGCCCCCTGACATACTACCTCAGCATACAAGTACATCACGATGTCCTAAAGCCAGAAATTGCCCTGTCCCAAAGTTCTTACATTCAGCGCATGGCTGAAAAACTCATTCTGGGAGAAGCTCCTGCCGTTACCACGCCCTTGGTAGCCCACCATGGCCTGACCAAGCTGTCCACCCCGGACATGCTTGCTGGTGCGGCAGACACCAAAGTGTACCCCAGCATGGTTAGATCACTGATGTACGCATCAGTTGGAAAACGACCAGATCTGACGTATGCCGTGGGAATTCTCAGTCAAGGCTGTAAGGCTCCCACCAAGGATCATGTGATTGCAGCGAAGAGGTGCATCCGCTACCTACGCGGAACGTCTACCATGGCGGTCCGCTACACAAAGACCACAGGACCACTGCTGACTGGTTTTTGTGATGCTGATATTTCTGGAGATCAGACGACCAGCCGATCAACCTCCGGCTATGTATTCAAGATCAATGGTGGACCGGTTTCCTG
>SZWC01011097.1:72009-83429 GCA_023375785.1 Penium margaritaceum | reverse complement strand
GCGGGCGGGCGGGCGGGCGGGCGGGCGGGCGGGATGGGTTGGTGTGTGTGCGCACGCGCGCGAGGGTGCAGATACGAGCTGAAGCAGGCGGACCTGGCAGTGAGCAGTCTGGCGGAGCTGTCGGTGATCAACCTCCGCCGCCTGTTCGCCAACCGCGGCCTGGGCCTCGAGTTCATGGAGGTGCAGAAGCAGCGCGACGACAGCAAACCGCTGCGCAGACGCCGCATCGGCACTGACACCCTCTTCTGAGTCAGAGCTGCTAGATGAGGAGTGGAGGCTTTTGCCCTCCAAGGGGGCTGGAGGACTGGAAGGGTCGAGGACGAAATAGTTGTCGGGGAAGGGTTGAGTGCAGAGTGGCTGAAAGCTTGAGGGGTGAAAATTTGAAGGTGCATCTTGTGAGGGAAGCGGAGTGGATGTGCTGCGTGCGGATGCGGTCGTGGCAGCATGGCACCTGACACTCTACAAGCAGAGCCTGAGAGTTGGCTTTCGTCACGATTGCTGCTGGGCACTGGCTTCAGGCCCTTCTAGCTGTGTCAATGTGTACAGAGTACATGAGTATCTTGCACAGAACGTTGGCAGCGTGAGCAACAGGCCATGGTGGGCAGAGGTGAACCCCCCACCTTCCCCCTCTTCTGGTTTTTTCTTTAGTGGCAGGGTCGCTTCCCCTCCCGTCTCCTTTCCGTTCATGAGAGTGAGTGCTGGTTGGAGATGTGAGAGCGTTGCCCATAAATGCTCATCCCCTAGCTGCGTATGCTTGACACTCACCTCATTGTAAAGCATCTCCCACCTGCACATTCTCATGTCCATCGCAAGGCTTTAAGTGAAGAATGCATTCCCTAAATGCTGCTTCTCTCACTTCACCATTGCTCTAATCCTCAGAACATGGCATTAGCAAAAGAGAATAGCATGGAAAAGCAGCTCTCAGTGCAAGCCCAGATTTGAGTCCCGAATCGGGCCTGCACCGGTTTATGTTGGCGATGCAAGATTGATTCGGGGCAACTCTGTTATCTCCGAGTTCAGTGGGGAACTTGGACAGTCCTGGCCATGTGTAGGTAGTGGCCAGAAGCCGGCACACCCTCTCTCCCGTGCAAGGTGCACTCGTAGAAGATCCCTGGCAGCGGGTAGAGCAAGGAGTTGGTGAGAACGTTGAGGAAAATGAAAGTCAAGAGCTAGCGAGCTCTTAGTAGCTCGCTAGGCCTGACCAGGCCACCCACACGAGTAGCTCAATGTGGGGCCCGGCCGCCATCCTGGGGTCAAACCGAACCGGTCAACAAAAGCCGCCGTGGTCTCTCACACATCGGAGTAACCGAGGGTGGCCCCGTAGGATGAGCAACCCGGTGCAATGAGTTGCACAACTAGTACAGCATGCACATCAGGAAAAACAGGGAGCCACATCGACCATGAGCGTATGTGGAAGCATGGATCTCTCAAGTATTCTTTTTCATGTCTTAGCCACACGACAGGTGATTATCGCGTACTAAAATCAGCAGGCACTCTCTCTGGTGAGAGAGTGCCTGCTGAGCTTGCGCCAATCTTGCACCAGGCTGAGACGCCAACAACGCGTGACCCACAATGTGTGGGCCTTGAGCTTCATATCAGCTCAGTCTCCTGAAGTGATGGTGTGTGTGAATGAATGGAGTCAAGAGGTCACTTGCGTGTTCGAACGACACAACCAACACCACGGACATGGCGGAGAGCGAGTGACCATTGTTGAAGTTCGTTGGCCACTCATAACACTATGCCCACTTGTCTCACACATTCTCCACACACCCGTGTACAGATTGATTAACAATGGTACTACCTGGGAAGGTGTCTGACGCAGCCATCTTGGCTGGAGCCGTCAATGTCCTCAAGCTGCTGCTGGACCGAGGGGTGCTCTCTGGCACCCATGCTACCATTGCATGATTCTTCACAATTCTCTATAACTCTGAGTGTGATGCGGTAGATGCTAGGGCCGTACACTCTCACTGCCGTTCCCTGCATCATTTTATCTTGCCTTGCATGTGTTGGGGGAGCTGCATATTTCCCGGGTGCTGATCCTTAGGGGGCCACCATGTCGGTCTTGACCGTGCATTGGTGAGTAGCCGCCCTCGGTTATTCCGAGAGGTCGGGCTCGACCCCCAGGTGGCGGCATCCACCCACCTGAGCTCGACGCTCGGAGTGGGTGAGTGCTCACCGGAACTTGCCTCTCTCGCTCCCCTCTCACTAACTCTCGGTGCAACTGCAAGTTTCTGCAAGGAAGCTACCGCATCCATGGCGTCTTTTGCCCCATGTGCCTGGATGCATCCACTCACAGCAATACACACGTGCTAGTGTTGTGATGCTGTCAGTCATACACAGTTGTACAGTTGGTTGTGACCACTCGGCCGTGTCCATGCTCGTGCAGATCCCTGAGGCGGACCCAGCTGGAGACGGAGTCCCCTGAGGTGGTGCTCCACCCGCTGGAGGCAGCCTGGTAGCCTACCTGATGTACCAGAGGGTTGCCACGACCTACGGACTTCGTTTGGAGACCTTCAGGATTTTCTCGGTGGACAGCCCTGCCAGGCTGATTTGCATGTTTGTTTTCTTACACTCTCTGGCTACTGCCGGACATAGGCGTGTGACCAGTCGTTGTGTCCGTTTTTTCGTCTTGCATCCGTAGGATCAGACGGCGCTCCGTTTGGACGCCTGTGCGCAGGGTTACGGCCAAAACAGTGGTTTTGGGCCGGTTCAGGACCGACAGGTGCCGCCGCGTGCGCCACCCGCTGTGAGCCGCGGCGGCTATTTATGCTGTGGACCTGTCATTTGTCAACTCTCTCTGCACATTCACTGCAATGCAGCTTCTGAGACTTGTCTTGTCTCTCCTAGCCTGACCCTTGCTGTTCTCGCACCCGCTTGCATGCTAGTGCGTTAAGCTGACCGGTCTATGTCGCCACGTCAGCAGCAGCATTGCTAGGAAGCTGTGGTGAATCTTCTCAGCTAGCATGTAACTTCTCAGTAACTACTGGTATCAGAGCCGTGAGACACGCTTCTCACTGCTCAGCGAATCCTGGGTCGTGGAGTTACCGAGGTCCACATTGTCCGTGGTCCACGCATCACCGCAGCTATTCTCGCAGCTGCTCACGGCCTCCACTTCCTACCTATCCGCAACGCAGCGGCAGTCTCAGCTGCAGCCGCGTCCTCGTCTCTCAGGACCGTGCGAGTGCCCTCACGCTCACTCACACTCTCGTGGGTTCTCACAGCCGCAAGCCATAGGTCCTTCTCTTCGGTCCTCACACTTGGCCCGGCTCCATCACCACTCTGCTCAGTGACTCGTGGCTGAATCTCCGGCCGTCCGCGGTGCCTGGGTGGATCTACCGTCACTCTCCAAGCTCTGTGAGCTGTCGCCCAGTTGACGCGTTCTCTTCGCAGCTGTTCTTGATTGCTGCTCACGGTTTTTCGTGGTCTTGAGGGTGTCCACTGCGTTTCTCGCCTTCCCGTGGACTGCCATCTCTCTTGGCGGCTGCACCCCACCCGGCTGTCTCACGTGTCTTCGCAGCCTCTCTTGGCTGTCGTCAAAGTCACCCGTGGCGCTTGTGTGCATCGTTCGCCCCCTCCTTCTGCACAGCACTGTTTTCCTGCGCTGTGCTTCCCTCTTGCACAGCACTCTCTTGCCTGCCGCAGCCTACTGCTGCTTCAGGTGTTCGAGAAGTGTGGATATCGATCTCTGTGTTCTTCGCAGCAGTTCAGCTGCTCCTGTAGCTGCAGCAGCCACCCTGGATTCTCCACCTCTTGACGGACCCCCTGACGAGGAGCTCGATTCTCCTTGGACTGCCGCACGCCACGCCGACTATGGGTGGGAGGCTCCAATATAATACAATTCTCCTACACCCCCAGACTAAGATACACCCCTCTGGTTCCGCATGCTTGACCCCAACTACTGGCAAGGGGATCTACAGAGGGAAGCAGCTGCACGTGAGGAGGAGATCAACCATCAAGTGTACACGATAGACGATCTACCGCCGTCTCCCCCTCGCCCTACAACTATGCAACCCGCAGCCGGCACTCAACCATCCACATCCTTGTCCACGTCTAACACCACTGCCGGCCCGTCTCCTGCTACCGCCCCATCTTCTGGACCAACCCCAACCCCAGAGGTGCCGGGCGTTGTCCCTGTGCTTCCTGTGCACACGGACTCCATCGGCCTTTCAGGGGCAGTGCTTGACGCAGCAGCGGGGGCAGCAGCAACCTTTGCTGCAACTGCCCGTGCTTGCAGGGCGCCCACTCAGACTGTAGTGGGGCGTGCAGCAGACGCATACGCTCACACAGCAGCCTCGCTTACGCTGCTGGCAGCAGCTGCAGCAAATATCGCCACTCAGGTCACGGCAGCAGCAGCCTCTGTAGCAACCGCAGCCTCATCTGCAGCTGACGCTACTGCAGCTGCCGTCAGCTCCATCCGCTCCTCCACCGCATCAGCTGTCCTGACTCCCACAGGTGCTCCACGTGAGCTGACACAACATGTCACCACAGTGGTCCTTGTGGCATCTGCATCTGCAGCAGTGGCCGGAGCCACAGTCACCGGTCTTCTGTTCCAAACGGTGGCGGTTGCAAGGTGGGTGGCAGTGCTCTTCTCCTCAACAGCAGCTGTGGTTGCTCCTCTCTTCACCCTTCTGCCACGACACTAGATCGGTGAGACCATCCCTCACCCTGACCTCTTCCTATCACTTTCTCTCCTTCCTCATCCAAGTCCTATTTTCCTTTATGCTCTCATCATGCCTGGACCAGAAGAAAAGCTAGAGGCTCTTCAGGCCGCACTTAGTGAGGCTCAAGCTGAGCGCCGAAAGGCACAAGATGAACTTGAGCGTGAACGTGATGCACAGCAAGAGCTAGCCGCGTCAGTAGCTGCATTAGTCTTCGACTGTCTCCGCTCCATCCCAGCCTTTGCTACAGCCCTCCCTGCCGACAAGTCAGTGTCCACTAGCTCATCAGCAACCCCGAGTGGTGGTGCAACCAATGACTCCTCTTCCTCTCCTTCCACTGGCACAGCCTCTGCTGGTGCTCTCCCACCAGCACGTCAAAAGGACTTTGAGACACCGCCACCTCACTTCACCTCAAAGCTCACCTTCACTTCCTGGGAGACACGCTTCAGTGCATGGGCTCAGGGTGAACTGCTGTGGGAGTATTACTTCCCCGCTAAACCACCATTTGTGCCTCAGCCAGCAGAAGTGACCGTGTTGTGCGGGCACTCATCACTGCCGGTCCCGAGAACCTCCTAGATGACATCGGTACATACAATGCTGACCCTACCCGCGGTGCCACTGCAGACCTTGTGGGTGCTTATGCACTCATTCGCCGCAGGAAAACTGTCACTGGACATGCTGCTCAGAGTGCTCTCACCGTGCAGTTCAACACCTTGCAGATGCGTGTGAACAAAACTGCAGACGAGTATTGGGCGCGCAGTCTGCGTCTTCTGAGGGACCTTGGCAAAGCCGCCCCAGGTCCTCTCTCTGCCTGCCTCGCCATTGTCGCTGGTCTCATCCCTGAGCTGTCTGACCTCTATCTTCATGTCTCTCAGGCAGAACTCGAGCGCCTTGCCTCTGCACCTGTTCTTGCTCATTCCCCACCGGGCATTGGCCCTTTGTTTGACTTCATTGTTGCACGTCTCACTGACTGGTGGAACTCCCTCCAAAACAAACGCATGCATCGCACCGCCATCGCAGCAGTCACTACATCCTCACCCTCTTCCACTGTTGCAGCCTCCTCTGCCACCCCCTCCTCTCAGGGTTCTGTGCATTCCACCCAGGGTTCCTCTCGTCACGGGAGCAGTGGCGCTGGCTCCAGCCGTGGCGGCGGTCGTGGGGGTAGAGGACGTGGTGGCAAGAACTCCGGGTCGTCTGTTGCTGAGGTCACTTGCTGGAATTGTGGTGCTACTGGGCACTCAGTGCCCAAATGTCCCGCACCCCGTGACGATATACGTCTTGCCTCATCCATGCGTGCCCACTGGGCACGTACCGGTGCTACAACTGCTTCTGCTGCCGCCGCAGTGACAGTCTCATCGTCCTCATCGTCCTCATCATCCTCATCTGCGTCGGCTCTCACCACTACACTCGCCCCTCCTCAACAAACACCGGCTGCTTCTAGCTATTGGGGCTGGGTGCCACCACCGTCTGGGCCCTACTACGGGCCTCCATCTTCTCACTACCCCGTCCCTCATTGGGCTCGTGATGACGGCCATTACTCTGACCTCTCCTCTGATCGCTCCTCCGAACGTTCCTCTGACCGCCGGGACGAGGAGCGCACCCTTGAGCATCGTCTGGCCGAGCTCCTTCACCTACGCACTCAGGGAGGTGAGAGTGTGAGTGGCCGACCCCTTGTGTTGTCATATGAGTCTGATGTTACTCTTCGTGGCTCTGCCTCTGGTGGTGTGCAAGGGGACTTGCCTGATGATCGTGCTTGGATTGAGGAATGGCAATCTCACACGTACCCTTTGCGTCTTGGTCGTCCATCCTCTTCCTCTCTTCGTGGCACTGTTGCTGTCTGCCTGGTTCTACCCTCCACTCGTGCATCACCTGGCCTCTGGATCATTGATTCCGGGGCCACCCATCATATGACCTCCTGTCGCTCCTCCTTCGTCTCCCTCGGGCCCGTCCAGTCTGTACGCTCTGTCCGAACTGGCTCCGGCCAGCTCCTACCTGTCCAAGGTGTTGGTGTCGTCCGCTTTGTTGGTCCCGGGGGCACTGTGTACCTCCCAGACGTCCTGTACGTTTCTGACCTTGAGGTTAGCCTTCTCTCTATGACCACCCTTATGATCAGGGCATGGATTTCTCATCCAGCCGCGGCCTTGCCTCCATCTCCCTTCGTTCCTCTGGTTGTGTTATTCTTCGTGGTATTCACTACGATCGCCTGTTCCGCGTTCCTCTCATGTTTCCATCACCCTCCGCTTCCTCTGCCTTGGTGCACGTTGCTCCCTCTCTGTCTTCTGACCACACTGATCTCCTGCATCGTCGCCTCTGTCACATTCACACTGTTGCGATCCAGCGACTCCTTCGCCTCCAGCCTGCACATGGCCTTGACCCTGCCACATTTTCCCCTCCTTGCATGTCCACCTGTCTTGATTGCGCTGCTGGCAAAATACACCGATCTCCTTTTTCCACCTCTGAGTCCACCACCTCGCATCCACTTGACTAGGTGCATGCCGACGTCATGGGCCCCTTACCCCAGGACTTCTTGGGCGGCATTGGTCGGTATGTGCTGTGTCTCATTGACGACTTCTCCCGTTACCGCTGGGTCTTTGCTCTGCGGCACAAAAGTGATGTTACTGATGTCATTGAGTCCTGGTTCCCTCAGGCCGAACGCGCATGTCAGCGGTCCCTACGTGTATTCCGTAGTGACCGTGGCGGTGAGTTCTATGGTCCTACGTCTCGCTTTCTTGAGTCTCGAGGTGTCCGGCTTGAATCCACCGCTCCCTACACACCCCAACAGAATGGAGTGTCTGAGCGCTGGAACCGCACTCTTGCTGATGGTGTTCGTTCCCTACTCTCCTCCTCTGGTCAGTCTCCTCTCTTCGCTTTTGAAGCCATGTCCTACATGACGTGGGTCTGGAACCGGATCCCACATGGACCCCTTCCCCACACTGTCACCCCCTTTGAACGATGGACTGGTCTACGTGCCGATCTTCATCTTGCCCGGGTCTGGGCCTGTCTTGCCTCTGTCTGGGTACCATCCGACCAACGTGATGGTAAGCTATCCCCCTGTGGTCGCCTTTGCATCTTTCTTGGCGTCTCCCCTTTTTCAAAGGCATGGCGCTTCTGGGATCCTTCCCGCTGTCGTGTCCTTGAATCCCGTGACGCTCCGTTTTTTTTAAATCTGTTTGAGCGTGACGCCCCCCGCTTCGGTGGGTCCCTCGCTCCGTCTCTTCGGGGTGGGAGTGGTGGTTCTTTGCCCTCTGGGCCTACTGCTCCTCCCTCAGAACGTCCCTCGGCTTCCCCTGTCTCCTCACCTGCTGACCACAGCCCTCCATTGTCTGTGTCCCTCTCACCGGACTCACCCTCCATGGCTCCCTTGGCCTCGACCAGTCCCTCCAGCTCTCCTGTTGGCTCCCCTGCAGTCTCCTCATCTTCTCCCACTCTTGGTGCTGCCTCGGAGCCCCCTGTCGCCTTAGTTCCCCCTCTTCCCTCGTCCTCTCCATCTGGTTCACCTTGCTCCATTGCGCCCTCCTCTCCTGCGCGCACTCCACCCATTCCCCCAGTCTCACCCTACACACGCGGTGGCCGTCTCCGAGCACTCCCATCTCAGTCTCACCCTGTCGTCTCTGGTGACCCCGGCCTCCGTGCTCTTGGTCTCACTACCTCTCGCTTGGCTGCAACCACTTCTGTTGTCCACCCCAGCACCGCACCTGGTTACTCACTTGTCGAGCAAGAGTTCCACTCGGCGGTGACCTCGTCTGTAGCCGGGTACGTTGCATCATGCTTTGCGGCCGCTGGCCTCTCACCCCTCTCCCCTAAGTCATAGACTGTTCAGGCTGCCCGTACCGCCTCTGACTCCCTCCTATGGTGTCAGAATGAGATCCGCGTGGTGCAGTCCCGACGTTTGTCTGATCGTCTCTAGTGGTTCACGTCTACTGTTTTGGGCGAATCTGAGACTGAGCGCGAGCTTTCCGGTCGCCTCACGCTATGTGAGCAGGAATTTAGAGACAGTCAGCTTGCGAAGGGAATAACGTCGTTTTGCGTTAGTTTTTGAACATAGACATGATCACAACATTTATAGGGCTATTCATGAGCTTTCCAACGCACTAAACCGCACATGATTCGGCCAAGCGTAGCTCAAGTTATGTTTGCCGAAGCGCAGGTCTCACCCACCACAGAAGCCTGACGCCGCCACTCGCCGTGGCGCCTTCATTCACGTGCGAAGCGCCTTTCCCAAGGCGCATGTCCCATTGCACATGGTATGGGGGTCCCCTGCACTGTTTCCACGCACCCTACCCACTTTTGGGTCGTGTTTGGTGATGGGGTGTGACGAGGTTCGAAACCTGTCCGCGGACCTGCAGTCAGAATTTTGACGAAGTCCCCGAGTAACAAAACGTACTACTGAGTTTCGGACGCCGAGCCAGGATTTTGGCTAAGTCCCTCGGTAACAACCTGCACTACTGGATCCGGTGGATGATCCACCTGACCAGGCGGATCATCCACCGGACGCCTCGGCAGGCCTCTCAGAGCATTTTCTCCACATGGTATTTTTGTTACTCGGTCCGGTCGATTATCGACCGGATTTCGAGTCGCATCCGGCTCCCAGAGCCGCTGCGCATACCCCAACTTTGGAAAGCCATATCTCCCTCGATACTTGTCCGATTCCGGCGAAACAACTTCCACCGGATTCAAAAACTTGTGAAATTTCAGGGGAAAACCTCCATTTTAGGATCCGAGCAAATGTCACGTCGCCAGATCCGCCGGAGCGGAGTTTCCATTTTCTGGCGGCTCGTCAGTGCCTCGCGGCGCCGCACTTGGGCATGCGGAGGGGCAATTTTTCAACATTCTCCCCCTTGCACCTTCCATGCCCGCTGCTCCTGCTTGCTCTCACTCATCTTCCGCTGCGCCCTCCAGCCCATCATAGCTGGTCATCCCAAGTCCGGCCACGCTCATCGCGTGCCGGTTTGCGGGTTGCGCTTTGGTCAAGCAATCCGCAAGCATGATGTGCGTGCTGCAGTGCTGTAGCACCACCTGCCCCTTCTCGACCATGTCCCATGCGTAGTGATAACGCACGTCAATGTGCTTCGTCCTCCTGTGCTGCGTTGGGTTGTTGGTCAGCGAGATGGAGCCGGTGTTGTCCTCGTGCACCACAGTAGGCTCCAGTTGCGGCACGCCCAGCTCCCCCAGCAACCTGCGGAGCCACACCGCCTCCTTGACCGCCTCGGCCAGCGCGATGTACTCTGCTTCCACTGTGGAGGTGGCGACGCAGTCCTGCTTCCTGCTGCACCACGAGACCGTGGCACCAGCGAGGAAGAACACGTAGCCGGATGTGGACTTCCGCTTGTCCACATCACCAGCGTAGTCTACATCCGTGTAGCAGACCAGACGCAAAGGGTCCGCCCGCCCTTTGCCCTCAAACCTCAAGCGCGCGTGCCGCGTCGCCTGCAGGTAGCGGAGGATGCGCTTGACCGCCTGCCAGTGTAGTGGCCCTGGATCGGCCACGTACCTGCTCACTTGGCCCACCGCGTAGGCCAGGTCCGGTCATGAGGCTGCCCACCGCCGATTGGTAGGGCACCCCTGTCATATCCTCCCGCTCTTCTTTTGTTTGTGGCGCCATTGCCGCACTTAGTTCATAGGTCGTGGAGACAGGACTGCACACTGGTTTGCAGTCCTCCATGCCGTACCGCTTCAGCACCTCGGCCACGTATTTGGCCTGCCCCAGCTCAAGCGTGCGCGCCCTCCGGTTCCGCGTAATGCTCACCCCGAGGTAGAACTCCAGCTCCCCCATGTCCGACATTTGGAACCTGCTGCTCAGCTGCTCTTTCAGCTGCTGTAGGCTCGGTAGGTCTGATGAGCACAAGATCAGATCGTCCACGTAGAGTGCGACAATCTGATGGAGCTTCTTGCTGCGCCCCACGTACACACTGTGATCCGCCTCACAGCGCTTAAAGCCCAGTTGTGCCATGAAGCTGTCCATCTGTTGGTACCATCATCGGGGCGATTGTTTTAGCCCGTACAAGGACTTCCGCAGCTTGCACACCTTGCCCTCTGGCGCCTCCACCCCCTCCATCACCTCCATGTAGATTTCCTTCTCGATGATGCCATTGAGGAAGGCCGTCTTTACGTCCATTTGGTGGAGTTCCATGTCCTTCGCGGCTGCCACCGCAAGGATCGCCCGGATGCTTGTGAACTTGGCAACGGGGGCGAACGTCTCATCGTAGTGCTCGCCCTTACGCTGTGCGTACCGCTTTCCCACGAGCCGCGCCTTGTACTTGTCAACCACACCTTCCTTTGTGAACTTGGTCTTGAAGACCCACTTGGAGCCGATGACCTTGGCGTCTTTCGGCCTGTCAACCAGGTGCCACGTGTCGTTTTCTGCAATGGATGCCAACTCTGACTTGATGGCAGCGTCCCACTGCTTTCCCTCGGGCCGCGCAAGCGCCTCTTGCACGGTCGTCGGCTCCGTTGATGCAACCAGCATGCACCGCGTCATGCCAATCCATCGACCGGTGCCTGCGTCGAAATACTTCCCCGCTCTCCGCTGCCTCCCGCTGCGGCGCGACAGTCTTGGCGTCTCGTTGCTCTGCTGCGATCCTTCCGACTCAGCCCGCTCCGGTGAATCATCGACCGGACGGCTTCCCGAGGATTCTTCCCGCTCCGGTGAACCATCAACCGGACGAGCGGCGCGTCCGGAGGATTTTTCTCCGACGCCCGACGCGAACTCCGCCGGGAGTGCGCGCTTCGGCACCCGCGGTGCCTCCTTCGACGGATCATTCC
>SZWC01011097.1:58444-69978 GCA_023375785.1 Penium margaritaceum | reverse complement strand
GGGGACCACCTTGGTCTCCACGATGTAGAGACCGCCCTCGCGCTTCGCCTCCAGCACGACCTCGCCGTCGCCGTCAATGCGCACCACTACGCCTTTCCTGCGGAAGAGCACCTCATACCCCTTGTCCGTCAAGCGGCTCACACTCAAAATGTCAGCCAGGCCGGGGACGTGCTGCACATCACGGATTGTGCATAGCTCCTTCTTACCACCCACCACGACTTCCACCTCTACGTCGCCTTGGCCGGCCGCCGGCTCGACTTTGTCGTTCGCGACCACCATCGACTTGGAGGACTTCTCGTAGGTGACGAACCCCACCTTCTCGACTTGGGTGTGCTCCTCGGCCCCGGAATCCAGGCACCGCCTGTTGGCCTTCTTGAGGAAGTGATTGTTGTTGCCATTGAGGAGCGACCTGCCCTTGCTGTTTTTGCCGCCGGTCTTCGCCTCCTCCGAGCACTCACGGGCCCAATGGCCCTCCTTGCCACAATTGCGGCACGCACCTTTCTTGGCGCCCTTCTTGCCGCCGCCCTTTCCGCCACTTCCTCGGCCCCCGCTTCCGCCACCACGTGTTTTGGTGACGAGGGCCGATGAGAAAGACGAGGACTCCCCGCAGCTCCGGCGCTGCGCCTCGTTGCGGATGTACTCTGCGACCGCGCCATAGGTGAGCTTGTCCTCCGACCATCCTCCAAGAACGGTGATGAGTTGGCCCCAACTGTCAGGTAGGGCTATGAGGAGGGCCATTGCCTGCAGCTGCGTGTCAATCTTCCACCCCACGTCATTGCATTCCGAGGCGAGCGACTCGGTCTGCTGCATGGTGGAGACGACATCATCTCCCTCCTCGATTCTCACCGTGAGGAGCCGCTTCATCGCGAAGATTTTGTTCGCGAGCGACTTGGATTGGTGGATGGCACAAAGCTTTTGCCAAGCTTCGGCTGCCAGCTTGCAGCCTTGGAAGTAGCCCCACTGCGACTCGGCCGTCCAGGACACCAGGAGCGTGAGCGCCTCCTTGTTCTTCTTTTGGAAGGCCTGCTTCTCCGCGTCAGAAGCAGTCGCCTCTGTGAGCACCTCCTTTCCCAGCATGACATCCAGCAGCCCCTTATGCGAGAGGTGCAGTTCGAACTGCCACCTCCATAGCCCGAAACCCGGGCCGCCCGCATACTTCTGAATGGGCTGCGTCTCCTTCTACGCCATGTGCGCAGCTGCTACTCCAACGAGTTCTCAGAACTTCACGGCGAAGTCCAAGATGACGATCCCGTGCGCTGCGGAAGACGTGAACGTTGGAGGCGTTCAGACCCGTGCGCCCATAACCCTTTGTCAGAATGAGATCCGCATGGTGCGGTCCCGACATTTGTCTGATCGTCTCTAGTGGTTCACGTCTACTGTTTTGGGCGAATCTGTGACTGAGCGTGAGCTTTCCGGTCGCCTCATGTTATGTGAGCAGGAATTTAGAGATAGTCAGTTTGTGAAGGGAATAACGTCGTTTTGCGTTAGTTTCTGAACATAGACATGATCACAACATTTATAGGGCTAGTAATGAGCTTTCCAACGCACCAAACCGCGCGCAATTCGGCCAAGTTTAGCTCAAGTTATGCTTGCCGAAGCGCAGGTTTCACCCACCACAGAAGCCTGACGCCGCCAATCGCCGTGGCGCCTTCATTCACGTGCGAAGCGCCTTTCCCAAGGCGCATGTCCCATTGCACATGGTGTGGGGGTCCCCTGCACTGTTTCCACGTACCTTACCCACTTTTGGGTCGTGTTTGGTGATGGGGTGTGACGAGGTTCGAAACCTATCAGCGGACCTGTAGTCAGAATTTTGACGAAGTCCCCGAGTAACAAAACGTACTACTGAGTTTCGGACGCCGAGCCAGGATTTTGGCTAAGTCCCTCGGTAACAACCTGCACTACTGGATCCGGTGGATGATCCACCTGACCAGGCGGATCATCCACCGGACGCCTCGGCAGGCCTCTCAGAGCATTTTCTCCACATGGTATTTTTGTTACTCGGTCCGGTCGATTATCGACCGGATTTCGAGTCGCATCCGGCTCCCAGAGCCGCTGCGCATACCCCAACTTTGGAAAGCCATATCTCCCTCGATACTTGTCCGATTCCGGCGAAACAACTTCCACCGGATTCAACAACTCGTCAACTTTCAGGGGCAAACCTCCATTTTAGGATCTGAGCAAATTTCGAGTCGCCAGATCCGCCGGAGCGGAGTTTTCATTTTGTGGTGGCTCGTCAGCGCCTCGCGGCGCCGCACTTGGGGCATGCGGAGGGGCAATTTTCCAACATATGGGAGCAGGCCATGAAGGCCGAACTTGATGCGCTGTCTGATCATGGTTTGTATGAGCTTGTTGATCTCCCACCCGGCCGCAAGGCAGTTGCTGCCAAATGGGTGTACCGCCGCAAGCTAAACCCAGATAACACAGTTGAACGATAGAATGCTCGCCTCACGGCCAAAGGATTCTCTCAAATCCCTGGGGTTGACTTTGATGAAACCTTTGCCCCAGTCGGCCGTTACACCACAGCCAGAGCTCTGCTCAGCCTAGTTGCACAGCATGACTGGGAACTTGAGCAAATGGATGTCAACAACGCCTTTCTTCATGGCAAATTGGATGAAGAGATCTACATGGTCCAGCCACCAGGCTTTTCTGATGGCACAAACCGAGTTTGGCGTCTGCACAAGGCCCTCTATGGCCTCAAATAGTCTCCACGGTGTTGGAACCACGAAATCACAGCCACCCTTGAAAAGGGGGGGTACAAGCGGAGTACAGTGGATCCAGCCCTCTTTCTCGGGCATCCCACCAAACCGCTTGTAGCCATTCTTGTATACGTGGATGACCTTCTCATTGCCTCTCCAGATGCTGCATCTGTGACTTCCGCCAAGTCACTGCTGCAAGCGGCAAATAAGATGAAAGACCTTGGTCCAGCTCGTGTCTTTTTAGGGATGGAGCTGGAGCGTGACCGCACACGTCGCACCTTGCATGTGCATCAGGCTGCGTATGTACGCAGCCTGGGGGAGCGCTTTGCACCTCTCCTTACCTCCATCCCCACAGCGTCCACTCCCATGACGCCTGCCGGGCAGTCCCTCCTGAAGTCGCTTGATCTCACCAAGCTGGGGGAGGCAGTGGATGTGACTGATTATCTCCGAGTCATTGGCTCCCTGATGTACCTCGCCACAACCACACGTGCAGATGTTGCCTTTGCCGTGAACTTTCTTTCACAGTTCTCTCAGTGCCCTCGAGAACGGCACCTCAAGGCAGCTCTGCGAGTGGTACGGTACGCTCTCGCCACCCCTCGTGTTGGACTGTTTTTCCGTGCACAGCCCTTTGTTGTGGTGGATGGCTTCACGGACAGTGATTGGGCACATGATGCTGATGCTCGCAGTCGCACAGGATATATCTTTCTGGTTGGTGGCACTGCAGTCTCCTGGAAAAGTGGCAAGCAAGGGTACATGGCACGCAGCACTACTGAGGCCGAGTATGTCGCTCTGGGGGCAGGCACTTGTGAAGTTGTCTGGCTATGCCGTCTGCTGCAACAGTTGCGCGTTCCCATCCGTTGCATCACTCTGCGATGTGATAACCAAAGCACGAAAGCCATCACTGAAAACAGTGGCATGCATCATTCACGCACCGAACACATCAATGTGGAGCATCATTTTGTCCGTGAGTGCATTGCTGTTGGTGTTGTCCAGATCACTTGGGTGGATACACGGTCACAGAGAGCTGATTTCCTCACCAAGGCCCTCAGTCGCAATGTTTTCAAAAGTGTTGTTCACTCTGTGGGTCTCATCAGTCTGCTTGATCCAGGCTGAGTTCTCTCATTCTCCCTCTTCTGTTCCTTGTGTTCACACCTTGTGATCTCTCTCTCTGTGTGTGGATTGCTTGTCTGTGGGTCATGGGGGAGTGTTGAAGTTCGTTGGCCACTCATATCTCTATGCCCACTTGTCTCACACATTCTCCACACACCCGTGTACAGATTGATTAACAATGGTACTACCTGGGGATGTGTCTGACGCAGCCATCTTGGCTGGAGCCGCCAACGTCCTCAAGCTGCTTCTGGACCCAGGGGTGCTCTCTGGCACCCATGCTACCATTGCATGATTCTTCACAATTCTCTATAACTCTGAGTGTGATGCGGTAGATGCTAGGGCCGTACACTCTCACTGTCTTGCCCTGCATCATTTTATCTTGCCTTGCATGTGTTGGGGGAGCTGCATATTTCCCGGGTGCTGATCCTTAGGGGGCCACCATGTCGGTCTTGACCGTGCATTGGTGAGTAGCCGCCCTCGGTTATTCCGAGAGGTCGGGCTCGACCCCCGGGTGGCGGCATCCACCCACCTGAGCTCGATGCTCGGAGTGGGTGAGTGCTCACCGGTACTTGCCNGCGGTAGATGCTAGGGCCGTACACTCTCACTGCCGTGCCCTGCATCATTTTATCTTGCCTTGCATGTGTTGGGGGAGCTGCATATTTCCCGGGTGCTGATCCTTAGGGGGCCACCATGTCGGTCTTGACCGTGCATTGGTGAGTAGCCGCCCTCGGTTATTCCGAGAGGTCGGGCTCGACCCCCGGGTGGCGGCATCCACCCACCTGAGCTCGACGCTCGGAGTGGGTGAGTGCTCACCGGTACTTGCCTCTCTCGCTCCCCTCTCACTAACTGTCTCGATGTAACTGCAAGTTTCTGCAAGGAAGTTACCGCATCCATGGCGTCTTTGCCCCGCGTGCCTGGATGCATCCACTCACAGCAATGCACACGTGCTAGCATGTAACTTCTGAGTAACTACAACCATCCCGTGTCTGTCAACTGCTTAAAATCTTTTCTTTGCGATGCAAACATTGGCCTTTGAGAATCTTTGTGAAGCAGGAGGTCCGTCTCCGTTCTACCAGCCATGAGGGTGTTACCTTCAACCATGTTACGGTCGTTTTCACAGTGATATTCGTAGAACTAGCGGAGGGAGGGCGTGAAGGGGCTGAAGAGCTTTAGAGGGTGAAGGACAACGCCATGGATGTGTTGTGATTTGTGACGTTCCTCTTGACTTGTACAGTTTACTGTGACCACTCAGCCGTGTCCATACTCGTGCACATCCCTAATGCGGACCCAGGCGGTACCGGTGCGTCATTTGGTGGCGGACTACCAGCTTGGAGCTGACCGACGACCGTACCAGAGCTCTCGACGCTACCCGGGACTTCCTGTAGTTTTTCTGCAGCGCGCAAGACTTTATCGGTGGACTGGCCGTGGGCCCGATTTGCATGTTTTGCATTGTGTGTCCACCGTTCGATGCCAAATGCATGCATGTGACCAGTCCTAGCGTCCGGCTTGTGATTTTTCACGTCTAGGTTCAGACGGCGTAGCGTTCTGACATGTGTGTGCAGAGTTACGGCCAAAACAGTGGTTTTGGGCCGGTTTGAGGACAGATTTTTCACTGCCGCGTGTGACACCCGCCGTGCGCCGCGGCAGGTACTTATGCCATGGATCTGTCATTTGTCATTCCTCTCTGCACATGCTATTGACGCATTCAGACACTTTGCCTTGTGTCCCCTAGCCAAACTCTTGCCGTTGCGTGCACGACCTGTGACTATCATCACCGTCTGATCAGGCACTGACGCCTGGTCAACGGAAGAGTTGCTAGGAGGCTTCCTTGCATCTTCTCATGGTATCAGAGTAGTGAGACAATTCTCACTGAGCTGCGCAGCAGAGACGCAGCAGAGCAGTAACAGTGAGAGTCACCGCTGCAGCAGATCTACTGGGGTCTGTCGAAGACAGCCGGTCGCCGTCGACGCAGCCCACACCCGTCACGTGAGACCGTAGCAGCGGCGTTGCCACCATGCCAGCAGCAGCATAGCAACACAGCAGCAGCAGCAGCGGCAGCAACAGCGCCGTAGCAGCAGCTACAGCAGCGCATGGCGGCTGCAGCGAGTACAGCCGCCGTCCGCAGCCGTAGCGGCGACCGCGGCAGGAGCAGCGAGCAGCGGCGGCGGCGGCAGCAGCAGAGCAGCAGCAGCAACAGCGGCGCAGCAGCAGCAGCACCAGCCACGGTGGCAACAGAAGAGCAGCTGCAGCAGCAGCAGCAGCGCAGCAACAGCAGCAGCAGCAGTAGCAACAGCAGCGGTAGCGCGCGGCGGCGGCAGCGAGCAGCAACCGCAGCGCGCAGCAGCAGCAGCGGCATTGCGCAGCCACTGCTGCCACTGCTGCGCACGTAGCCACGCAGCTGCTGCTGCAGCTGATAGCACAGCTGTAGCAGCAGCTGAGCAGAAGCTACTGCGCAGCCTCCGCGTAGCTTCCGCGCAGCCGTCGCGGAGCAACTTCACGCTCGCGCAGAACCGCGAGAGAGAAAAAAAGAAAAAAAAAGAAAAAAACGAAGAAGAAGAAGAAGAAGAAGAAAAAGTAGTAGTACTCGAGCCGACGTCAGCATTTTTGCCTGCTGACGTCATCAGGTCGTGCTGATGTCAGTACCACACTTCGCCAAATTTTTGGCCGGACAATCAAAATTTTCTAGCGTCTCAACTCCTCGAGAAATGCTGACGCTTTCGAAATCTGACAAACTTGACCTATCAATCCATACTGAGAGGCGACGTGGACCCGTCGGACAAGAAGGAGAAGGCGACAGGTGATCCCTCCTCCTCCTCTTCTGGGGTCTTGAGCCCACGCTCACAGGCCATTGAGGATCTGCGGAGCCAGCAGGTTGAGATGCGTCGCCTACAGCAGGAGCAGACTGCTGCCATCCGTACGTTGACTGAGCTTCTGCGTGGCCAGTCCACAGTCCCACGGCAGGTTTCGGAGGGAGCTGCCGGCGTCGCGGTCTCTATACAGCAGTCGGCTCAGGCACCTATTACAGGAGCTCGACCTGACCCACCACCTCCTGACCTCCTGGATGATGAGCCATTCATGCCAGGCATGCCAGATGGGCGCATCATCTCTTCCTCCAGGTGACTTCAGCCTGCGAGGCAGCCGTGGCCCATGAGGAGACTTCCCTTGGTGCAGCAGTCCTCGCATCACCACCATCATCCCTCCTGCAGTCTCCTTCTTCATCCTCCATAACGTCCTCATCTTCCTCCTCCTCTTCGGCCCCGTCCACACCCACATAGACACAGGGTGTTGCAGCAGCAGCTCAGGGGAAGAAGAAGAAGGGGAAGCGGGGACCAGGTCAGCAACAGTTACAGTAGCAGTCGCCCTCCAGTGGTAGCAGTGGACGTTCCGTTCACTGCTACAACTGTGGAGGCGCCCATCGCTACACCGAGTGCCAGCAGCCGCTCGACTGGACATGGATTACTCGTGGGCTCCAGGCTGCACACGCCCTTCATTCCACGTCCAACACGTCATCCTCGCCATCCTCCGGACGCGTGGCGGCCACGACTGCAGCTGTTACTGCTTCTTCACCTGCGCATAGCAGCGATCCGGACCCACGCAACTGCACCATCGCCGAGCTCCAACACCTTCTGGCGCTCCGCTTTCGAGGAGGTGCGAGTGTGTTGTCACAGCCGAGTGATTCAAAGACTGTCGGTCCGTCTGTTCATGTGGCTCGGGATGACTCGTGTGGGGGGCACAGTCGGTATGTGATGATGATGGACCTGACTGTACAGATTGGATTCATGAGTCTCACCTTTGTGCCCTTCGTCGTTTCTCCCCACCTGCTGCCCAGCGTCCGTCTAAGGCCGAGTGTTCCATTGCCTGTTGTATAGGTGACGTCCTCCAGTCGTGATTCAGGTGGCACTTGGATCATCGATTTTGGTGCCACTCATCACATGACGTGTCGTCGTAGTGACTTCGTTGTTCTCGGCCCTGTTGCGTCTGTTCGTTCCGTCCGCACAGGCTCTGGTCAGTCCTTGCCAGCCCAGGGTGTTGGGATCGTGCGTTTCGATGGCCCGTCTGGCCCCTTGTATCTCTCTGAGGTGCTGTTTGTGCCTGACCTTGAGCTCAGTTTGCTTTCTGAATGTGCTTGCACACTGATGGGACTCTCTGTGGAGCACACTGCCGAGTCCGTGACTGTGACTGCCATTGACACTCGCAGCGTGGTTTTGCGTGCCTCTGTTGTGGATGACCTATACCGTGTCTCCCGGACTACCGCTCCTTGCTCCCCTTCTCCTGCAGCTCTTGTTTTTGTCACGGGTGTCCGTTCTCCTGAGCACCAGCGATTGCTTCATCGCCGTCTGTATCATGTGGGCTCCGCCACTGTGTCGAAACTCATTCAGACACAACCCGCTCTCGATCTTTATGCGGCTTCTTTCGAGAAGCCGCCCAAGACCGACTGTCTCTTCTGTGCCCAGGGTAAGATGCATCGCTGCACTTACCCTTATTCTCCTTCTCGCGCACTTCGCCCTCTCGAATTAATCCATTCGGACCTTCTTGGTCCTCTTCCTGTCGAGTCTTTGTCCGATAGGGGTTGATAAGTCCTGAATCTGACTGATGACTTCACCCGGATGCGATGGGTCTACAGCCTGCGCCAGAAGAGTGATGCCGCTCTCGCGGTTTGCCTCTGGCTAGTAATGGTTGAGCGTCAGTCCCGCCACACACTGCACACCTTCCGCTCGGATCGTGGCGGCGAGTTTCTAGGCGAGATGGATAGCTTCTTCGCTGAGCACGGGATTTTTCACCAGGTCTCCGCTCCTGCTACTCCTCAGTAGAACGGTGTTTATGAGCATTGGAACCGCACCATGGAGGATGCAGTTTGCACTATGCGGTCTGAGTGCGGTCTCCCAGAGTCCTTCGCTTTTGAGGGCTTTGCCTACATGACTTGGGTCTGGAAATGCCTCCCGCACGGTCCCCTTCCGGACCACGTTACACCGTATGAGCTCTGGTTCGGCCACCGCACTGACCTTCGTCTCGCTCGCGTCTGGGGGTCCTTGGCTTCCATGTGGTACACTGAGGACCAGCAGGGGCCCAAGGTCTCACCGCACGGTCGCCTGTGTGCCTTTGTAGGCGTCTCCTCACGATCAAAGGCCTGGGACTTTTGGGACCCTACCCGTCGTTGCATTGTTGAGTCACGCGACGCGCTCTTCTTTGAGTCCCTCACCTACCGTGATCTGATGTCGATTACGTTGCTGGCTGTCACGCACATCCCTACGTGTGAGATTTCTTGCCAGCTAGGGGAGTCTTCGCCTGCGAGCACCTCTCGCCAGGCTGATGTGTCTGTTTGAGCTCCCTCCACTTCACGGTCTCCGGCTCTTGATGACCCAGCGATCATCGCTGTCGGCCCAGAGACCTTTCTAGCACCACCGGCTTCTACCCGGGTTCCCTCGCCTCCCCCAGGTACCCATGATCCTACACCTGTGCGTACTCCTGTGTCCGTCGGCACTCCTGCCTCTGTGTGTGGCCCTGCCTCACCTACCCCTACTATCACAGCGAGTCCCGTGTCTCCCACACACGCATCTCCTCACACGGCATCACCAGCTCCCTTGCCTCAGCTCTCCCCGACTGTGATTGTGCTCGTTCGTGAGCCTGAGGTCCGCTCCTCGAACCCAGGTTACTCCCGTGAGCCTGGCGGTCGTCTTCGACCATTGGACTCCGGAGCTCAGCGAGCGTCTGTCCCTGCGCCCAGGCGCTCCACTCGCAGCGTCGCGAGTGGTGACCCCGGCACAAAGGCCCTAGGCCTGAGTGTCCGCACTGAGCACACAGAGGTACACCCAGCGTGTCCCGTAGGGCACGATGTCGTCACTCGCGAGTTCCACATCGCTTGTGACACATCAGCCGATCTTGTGGTCGTTAGACGTAGCACTGAGGCATGCACTCTTGGCACGCAGAGCTCTCCCTCTTTGGCGCCTGACCCGGGCACACTGAGGGAAGCTCTCTCATCACAAGATGTTGATGTTTGGCGTGTTGCATGCGAGGATGAGCTTCGCGCCATCTGAGAGCACGGAGTTTACGAGCTAGTTGACCTTCCACCTGGGAGAAAGGCTATTCAGGTCAAGTGGGTCTTTCGCAAGAAAGTGAAGCCAGATGGCTCACTAGAACGCCACAAGGCTCGCTTGGTCGTCAAGGGGTACTCTCAGATTGAGGGCATCGATTACACTGACACCTTCGCCCCTGTCGGCCGTATGACCTCAGCTCGAGCTCTGTTCGGTGTAGTGGCTCAGCATGACTGGGAACTACACTAGATGGATGTGAACAATGCGTTCCTCCATGGCTCTCTAGATGAGGAGATCTACATGGCTCAGCCATCCGGCTTTGAGGACGGTGACAAGGTCTGGCGCTTGCGCAACTCCTTGTACGACCTCAAGCAGTCTCCTCGGTGTTGGAACCAGGAGATCACTGGCACCGTGACTCGTGCGGGGTATGTACAGAGCGAGGCAGATCCCTCTCTCTTCATCCGCCGGACGCTTGAGCGGTTCACCGCCATCCTGGTCTATGTCGACGACCTTCTGATCGCGTCTCCTTCACTGGAGGCCGTGAAGGAGGCCAAGGTTGTCCTCAAGACTGCCTACAGGATGAAGGACTTTGGTCCTACAGCGGTGTTTCTTGGCATGGAGATCGTACGAGAATGCAGACGTCGTACTCTACTATTGCACCAGGCCCGATACGCACGTGTTGTGGGGGAGTGCTTCAGCGACCTCCTCGGCGCTTTGCCCACGGCTTCCACACCTCTCACACTGAACGGAAAGGATGCCCTGAAGGTGGAGGATCCCACACAGGTGGGGGAGACAGTGGATGTGACCCTGTACTTCTGTCTCATCGGATCTCTGATGTACTTGGCCACTACCACACGTCCGGACATCGCATTCGCCGTCAACCTCTTTGCCCAATTTTTGCAGGCTCCCCATGCTAGAGCCCTTCATGTGGCTGTGCGAGTGGTGTGGTACGTGGTCTCCACACCGTACCTCGGACTCTGCTTTCGCCGGCAGTGTTCCGTGGTCCTTGATGGCTACACTGATAGCGACTAGGCCTTGAGCCCAAACGGGCGCAGTCGCACCGGTTACGTGTTCCTGCTCAGTGGTACTGCTGTGTCCTGGCGCAGCGGGAAGCAGGGATGCATCGCACGTAGCTCATCGGAGGCAGAGTATGTCGCTTTGGGTGCAGGGGCTGCTCAGACGGTATGGCTGCAATGCCTGTTCCTTGAGCTAGGTCAGTCAGTACCCGCCATTGTGCTTCGTTGCGACAACCAGAGTGCTCTTGCCATTGCGGAGAACTCTGGTGTCTTCCGTGCTCAAACGAAGCACATTGCAGTGGAGCATCACTTTGTGTGTTACCTGGTGGAGCGACACGTGATCTCCGTCATTTGGGTTGGCACTGACATGCATCGTGCTGACTTCTTGACGAAGGCACTAGCACGCGGAAAGTTCCTGGTGGCCTCTCGTTCTGTTGGGCTTCACCCCTTGCCTGAGAGTGGTTGAGTTTGGGATATTGTGGTGGCCATTCTTTCCGTCGTTGCACACGTTGTTGTACTCGTTTCAGTGCTGCACGTGTATGGACATGCGTACCATCAGGTCATGGGGGAGTGTTGTGATTTGTGACGTTCCTGTCGACCTGTACAGTTTACTGTGACCACTCGGCCGTGTCCATACTCGTGCAGATCCCTGATGCGGACCCAGGCGGTACCGGTGCGTC
>SZWC01011096.1:69952-93714 GCA_023375785.1 Penium margaritaceum | reverse complement strand
CCCTCTGTTCCTCCCTCTCCTGCCTGTGTCCCTCCTTTTCTTCTTCCCTCCCTCCCTCTAGCCCACCTCCCTCCCTCCCTTCCTCCCTCCTTCCCTCCATCCCTCCCTCTTAAACGCACGCATGTATGCACGCACACACGCACGCGTGCGCACACACGCATGCACTCATGCACACACACACGTCGCACACATCCACACATGCACCCACCACACCACAGCCGCCACATTCCCCTCCCCCTCCTCTGCATCTGCCTTTCCACCTCCCCCTTGCACTCAGCCTCCACTTTCCCCTCCCCTTCCACCACCCACCCTACCTCCCCCTTTGCATCCCGCTCCACCTCTCCCTCTGCCTCCTCCTCCCCTTACCTTCCCGCACCACCTCTCTTCTCTAAAACTGGGGCAGCCCTGAGGGAGTTAATAAGGTTCACTAAGAGCCACCTAGGCAGGTCCAACTGTTTGTGAGAGGAAGTTGCAGGTTGCATAGACAGAAACTTTGGAGGCAAATTTAGGAACGCAAAGAAAGCCGTGCAGGCTGTGGGCGACATAATTCTAATGCATGACAGTGTGACTGCCGCTCATCACGCTAGAGTAGGAGTGAAGTAGAGGGTCAACTTTAACAGAGTGTATGCCAGTGCTCCTTTGGCCAAATGATGCATGTAAGGGCTTGTTGAAAGCTGTAATGATGTAATTTCTCACTCAAGAGTTGATTTATAAACTTGAATTCAAGGAAGGAGCCTAAATTATGTCGGCTCCTTCCTTGGAGCCTAAATTATGTCGGCTCCTTCCTTGGAGCCTAAATTATGTCGGCTCCTAATCCTCAAAGGCTCCTTCCTTGAAGTCTCTTGAAGGCCCTCCAGCCGCCTTTTCTCCTTGAAGGCCGCTCCCTGTCGTCCTGGTCAGTAATTTTGGCCACCTTTTGTGCTGAAAATGCTCTGGTCGCCACTTGAACCCGAAGCATGGTCTCCGAATTTTAAAAAACCATATCTCACTCAAACAGACTCAAAATTGAGCTCCGTAAAGTGTGTTGGAACTAGTTAAGTTTTCTGTATGCATCTGAGGTGTCAGGTGATTTTTATCAAGCGACCTGTTTTTTTCACTTTCTGGCAATCTCTTATCCATCATTCTCCCACTTTGCGAGAGTAAAAATGACACAAGTCCGCACTGTCCCCTGAGCTGCTGGAAGCAATACGCTGCCAGTGGCTTGGTCAGGAAGTCTGCCAGCATCATGCCAGAACTTGATCTGCACAACCTGCTTTTCCACGAGCTCGCGGATGAAGTGGTACCGCAGATCAATTTGCTTGGTGCGGGCATGAAACTCTCCGTTCTTGGTTAGAGCAATGGCGCTCATGTTGTCACAGTAGATAGTGGTGGCTGCGGTCTGCTGCTTTCCAAGGCTTGCCAGCAGCTCACGCAGCCACACGGCATCCTTTTCTGCTTCACTGAAGGCAATGTACTCTGCTTCGGAGGAGGAGAGGGCGACACACTCTTGCTTCTTGCTCCTCCAGCTGATTGCATCTCCCCTAAGCACAAACACGAACCCACTGGTTGACCTCCTTGTGTCCAGGTCACCCCCCCAATCTGCATCACAATAGCCAATGAGGATGGGTCTGTTTTCTCCGTTGAAGGTGAGGCCAAGGCTGCTGCTACTGTTGAGGCCGCGCAGCACGAGCTTGACCGCCTCCCAATGCGGCACGCCCGGATTCGTGCAAAACTTGCAGAGCACTCCCACTGATTGGCTGATGTCAAGGCGCGTACCAATTGCTGCTTACATGAGGCTCCCAACTGCAGCTTGGAAGCAGTGCACTGCTTCCATGCTGCTTCTCTCTTGCATGATGTGGGGAGTCTCTGTCATGCTCAGCTTTGCTCCCACTTCCAGTGGTGTTGCGGCCTTGCGCGCTCCTGCCATGTTGAAGCGCTTGACGATGTCGCACACGTACGTGCTCTGCGACAACTCCAAAGTCTGCTGTTGCCAGTTCGCTTGACCTGGAAGCCAAGGTAGTAACTCAGCTCTCCCATGTTTTTTTGTGTTGAACCTGGCAGCAAGTGATTGCTTCACATCCTCCAAAAGAGACTTGGAGTCAGATGCAATGAGCAGATCATCAACATATAGCAAGATGATGACCTGGCTTGCTTCTTGCAGGCGCCGATAGACTGCATGGTTGGCTTTGCTGCACACAAACCCAAGCCTAGCCAGCTGCTCATCCATCCTGTTGTAGCATGCTTGTGGTGCTTGCTTGAGGCCGTAGTGGGCCTTCACAAGCTTGCATACCAAATCATCCTTTCCCTCCACCACACACCCCTCCGGCTGCTCCATGTACACATCTTCCTCGAGGTCACCATTCAAAAATGCACATGTCACATCCATTTGGTGCACCTCCCAGTCAATGGCAGCAGCAAGTGCAAGGATCGCACAGATGGATGGGAACTTTGCAACAGGTGCAACTGTCTCATTGTAATCCACTCCCTCAGTCTATGCATACTCCTTTGCAACCAACCATGCTTTGTACCTCAGCACCCTACCATCCGCACCACGCTTGCGCCTGAAGATCCACCGGCATCTGATCATCCAGCTGCCACGCGGAGCTTCCTTGAGGGTCCATGTGCCGTTCTTCATGAGTGCACCATACTCCTCGACTATTGCGGCACGCCAATCTGCCGCCTCAGCGCTGTGCATGGCTTTGGTGAAGGTGGTTGGGTCATCAGTAATTGTAAGGAATAGAAGCTCGAGGTCAGATGACTCCGTTGGTGGTGGCACAGTGCACAGGTTCAGCCGCTCCCCTTGTTGCATCTTCTTCTTTGCGAGCCTCTCGGACTGCCGTAGTTGCTCCCCATTGTCCTTCATACCTTTGTTGATGCGTGTGGACTATCGTGGCAGCTGTTGTTTGATGCTTTTCTTCTCCTCCTCATGAGATTTGGCTGCTAGCTCCTTCTCCTTCTCATCTCCATTCCTTGTCATTCTCGCTATCACCGCCATCTTCCGCAGCACCCTCCTCTGCTACCGGTTCTTCTCCCACTTTAGGTAAAAGTGCGGGAGCAAGTGGAACTGCAGACATAGGGCTCCAAGTCCAGCCCTTCACGTCCTCTTGAAAGGCCACATCACGGCTGCGAATGATCTTGCGTGCGGCGAGGTTGTAGAGGCAGTATCCCATGATGTTGTGGCCATGGTGTCGTTGCCTTCACCGACTTTGCGTCCAGCTTGTTGCGGTTGCCAGCAGGCACGTGCACAAATGGACCACACCCGAAGACTTTCAGGTGCGTCACTGTTGGATTGCGTTCCGTCCACGCCTCCTCCGGTGTCATCAATGGCACGGTACACGTGGGACTCAGGTTTTTCAGGTACATGGCAGTGTTGACCGCTTCCACCCAAAAGGTTGGTGGGAGCTCCGCGTCTTGGAGCATGCTGCAAACACGCTCCATGAGCGTGCGGTTTGCGCATTCAGCCACGCCATTCAGCTGCGGTATTCTAGGTGGGGTGACCTCGTGCCTGATCTCGCAACACTTGAGGAAGTTGCGGATCTCGTTGGAGAGGTACTCTCCTCCACCGTTGATGCGAAGCACCTTCAACCGCCTGCCACTCTCATTCTGTGCAGCAGCAATCCACACCTTGAAAGCATCAAAGCACTCATCCTTTCCAGCCAAGAATGACACCCATGTCTTCCTTGACTTGTTATCAATGAATGTGACAAAGTACAATTTGCCGGACAAGGACTGTGATGACATGGGACCGTACAAATCAGATTGTACAAGTGAGAGAAGCTTGGTCGCTCTCTTTCCTGCCCCCGTGAAAGGAGAGTGTGCTTGCTTCCCTTTAATGCAGCTCTAACAAGCCAATGCACCCGGCTGCTTCACCCCCTTGAGCTCCAGGCCAGGGACCATCTGCTGCATGGAGATGATGGTGCCAAAGCCGAGGTGACCAAGCCGGCGATGCCACAGGCCAATGTTGTGTTTTCCTTCTCTTGCGGCCAATGCTGAGCTGGCCTCCTTCTCCGACGCAACATAAAGGCGGTGAAGGCCGTCCGTCTTCTCTGCTTTTGCAAGTACACGGCCTGCACGGGCAAACATGGTGCAGCCACCACTCTCAAAGCAAACATGCATGCCTTTGGAGATGTGAGAGGAGTCACAAAGGAGGTTAGCTGCCAGCCCCAGAACATGGAGCACCCCCTCCACACGACGTTGCACGCGCTTCCCTTCAACGGAAGCACAAAATGCAATCTCACCCTCCCCAACCGCCATTTGCACATGATTGTCCTCCATGTACACCCGACGAGGCTGAATGACGGTGTAGACAACGGAACACTCCTGGCGACACGTCATGTGCCGTGTGGCTCCCACGTCAATGATCCAGAACAGGGCGGTGTTGTCAGAGATGTGCAGGAACAAGATGGTTGTGACAAATCCACTCTCCCAATCTGCTGCGTTGGTGGAAGCGTCGGACTGCTTTCCCGTTTCGACTGCAGGTGCAAGGTCCGCCTTCTTCTACCGGCATTCACGCGCCCAATGGGCCGGCATCTTGCAGTAGTGGCAGTTCCCCTTCTTCTTCTTCCCTCCTCCGCCGTTGCTCCTGGTTGGTGCAACACCACCCCCATGACCAGAGTTGGTGATGAGAGCGATGTCCAGTCCGCTTCCGCCCTCCTCTCCCTTGCGTCGCTCCTCCTCAAACAGCAGGATCCCCTCCACATCGTTGAGGGAGAGCTTGTCGCCACGCTGTTCAAGGGCAATAATGAGAGGGATGTAGCTGCTAGGAAGGCCAGAGAGGATGGTTAGCATGAGCACACGTTCCTTGACAGGGTCCTCCATTGCAGAAAGCTGGTCGGTAAGAGACTTCACCATATTGATGTATTGAATCATGGATCCGGACTCACCCATCTTCAGAGTGTGAAAGCGACAATGCAGCTGCATGTTCATGAGGATTGACGTGGATGCATAAGTACAATCAAGCTCCTTCCAAACCTCCTTAGGCATGAAGATGCCACAGACGAGGAGTTGTTGCCGTTCAGCTTGGTAGAGGTAGATGGTTGTGAGGGCGCGGTCACGCTTCTCGCGGTGGATACGGGCCTCACCAGGTTAGAGAGAGGACTGAGCTGGTTCCTCCTCACTCACGTGGCTCCAATGTCCCTTCTTCATCAGCGCCATTATCATGTTGTTGCTCCAGTTGAAGAAGTTCTTGCCTTCAAACTTGGCCATGTTGACGCCAGCCACCACCGAAGCGGATGTCGCCATGGTAGTGCAACGTTCAGCCCCCAAATGACTCTCTCACACAGCAGGGTACAAGGAATGCCTCGAGGGTGAGGCAAAGCCTTTTTCTAGCTCTAATACCACTGCTAAAAAACTGGGACAGCCCTCAGGGAGTTGATCAGGCTCACTAAGAGCCGCCTAGGCAGGACCAACTGTTTGTGAGAGGAAGTTCTAGGTTGCACAGACAGAAACTTTGGAGGCAAATGTAGGAACGCAGAGAACGCGAATGTCTATTATCATAGATGCAATCTTGAGTGAAAAAATACATTATCACAGCTTTCTAACAAGCCCTTATAGGCCTCATTTGGTCAAAGGAGCAGTGAGATACACTCTCTCAAAGTTGACCCTCTACTTTACTCCTCCTCTAGCGTGATGAGCGGCAGTCACACTGTCATGCATTAGAATTGTGTCTCCCACGGCCTGTACAGCCAATAATCCTCAAATACTCCTTATTTGAAGTCTCTTGAAGTCCCTCCAGCCACCTTTTCTCCTTGAAGGCTGCTCCCTGCCGTTGTGGTCAATAAGTTTGGCCACCTTTTGTGCTGAAAGTGCTGTGGTCGCCACTTGAACCCAAACCATGGTCTCCAAACTTTAAAAAACCATATCTCACTCAAACGGACTCCAAATTGAGTTCTATTCATTGCGTTGGGACCCGTTAAGCTTTCTGTATGCATCTGTGGTGTCAGATGAGTTTTATCAAGCAACCTATTTTTGTCTCTTTCTGGCAATCTCTTATCCATCACTCTCCCTCCGCCTCCTCCTCCTCCCTCCCCCGTACCTCGCTACCTCCCCTTCCAATCTCCTGCAGCTTCCCCTGCATATCCCTCTCCCTTTCCCTACACCTTTAGTTTTTTCTCCACCTCCCCCTTCCCCTCGGCCTCCCTCTAATTCCCCACACCCTATTATCCTACATGCACTTGCTGTCGCCGTTCATTATAGCCATCTCACGTCACAAGCTCACGTTGTTTCAATTCAAGGCCTGCTTTCTTCCACTTCACAAAACCATGTCCATGGGTTGCCATTATCGAGCTCACTACCGCTATTCATGACCCACCTAACAGTCTGACGTGTGCGCTAGGGACAGAAATTTGAGGGCAAAATCTCCCTGTGACCCACAAAAATGCAGGACTGACAGGAAAAACAAGACCAAACCCATAAGAAAATTCAAAATACAAAACCTATTCAAGTTCTTAAACATTCATAGATAACCCTTGACAAGATAGAAATAACCTGTTGTTTTACAAGTTGTAGAATGGGTCACAATCAACCATTGTTTGACCCCCTCCTGTATTTTATTCCCAAATTGAAAGTCCATGAAGTTGAACCATGAAAGCAAAATAAATCTTCATTTTAGAATGAATTTTATTAAGATACCTGTATGCTATGAGACCAAGTTTAGAATACCTTTCATGAAATGAGACTTATACTTCAACCTGCTTTAATCCTCAAAGAACATTCACATACCATGAGAAGTGTACTCGGTTACAATGTAACCCTATGGACACTGTACATGCAACACTCGAATCTCGTTTTGGGTTATGCATGCCGTGTTCCCTGACTCTTTTTTTTTTGGTAATAAGCAGCATCAAACCTCCTCTAGAAGGCTAAAAGAATGTGTTGAGTGCTTAAACAGAAAAAAATTTCCATGCACAAATGGTTTTTATGTATCAGCCACAATTGGCCGGCCACAGCAACCTTGGCCGGTTGCATCACGGCCGGCCGGCAACAACATGGTTGGCAGGCCGGTGACACGGCTGGTTGTTCCTGGCAAGAGACGTTAAAAGTTTCAGATTACAGGTCATTGATCTTTGTCCGTTGGTTGTAGGGAAATGGACACTATCGCCATCTAACTGAGGTTCACCAAAAACTTGTTTGAATTGAAAACTCACAAAGTGTATGGATACAACCTGTAAAGCCAAGGGTTACATTGATAAATTGTGGAAATCTGCCGTGGAGAGGCTAGCTGGGAATGTCTCCACGACATTATACAAGCCCAAAACACCTTTGATAAACTTTTCTTCTCCGAGCCAAAAATTATTCAGAAATGGTCGGCTTGTACCTGCCACGTCATTGGCAGTCAATACAATATACCAAAACGAAGTTGGAGAACACGGTAATAGTAACCTGTTGTAATTGGTTCATGGACCTGCTTTCAGGACGCCCGCCAGCCTGCGATCTGTGACTGTTACTTTGTGTCTCTCTACAACAACAAGAAATTAACCAAGAATATTCATCAAGGTCAAAATTTTAAGACAAACTAAGTTTGATTCTCTCACATGCTCCGGACTGGTCAGCAAGATGAGCTCATTTGACCACATGTCTCCGGACGCGAGATGAACTTCCTAGGAACCACTTGTACACACTCCAAGATATTTGAAGCTACATGCCTGGTTTCATGTTAGAGTTTACCAAAGTATAACATTTTGAGTATATGTGCTAAAGATGGAGGACATTTCATGAAAAATAAAGTAATACCAACAGTTATGTAACACAAAGTATTAGCTATATTGAAGTTACCATCGGTGGTTGTGAAGAAATTCAGAACGGGTCACTGACATAGGATGGTCCAATCGGAAGTTTGTGAAGGAAAAATCATAATGAATACATTGCATACTGTTGAGTCCAATCATACTTGTACAAAGTCATAGATGGATGCATGTAAATTTATACAGACATGAACACATGTATGGATATAATGAATGTGCAGAACGTGGTCCATTGATTGTTTTGTGGGGAAATGAGTAGACCACAATACATTTGTACGTATACTTAATTGATGTCAGGAATGCTTTCCTGGCGTGATCTGATCCACCACAAGTGTTCCTTGGCTACTTAGTGAAAAGAGACTTCCGAGGGAGGTGTGTGCTTTGTGTCGCCACAACACCAAGGGAGCAGAATTTTGGCACATTGCAGGTTGCTGAAACTGAGAAGGGCTGAATACCATTAATGGTTAGTTATATTGGTAAGATTGCATCAGATTCTTATAGCCTGTGATCTGGGATTTCCAATACATCCAAGAATGCCCAAAACGGACCAGTAGAGCCCCTGCTACAGCTGTTGAAGTAACCCATGGTGGAGCCGCCCACCATGCCCACGAATGGGAGTGACGGGAGGCGCTTCGACGGTGGCCTTTTGAAGCGCCCTTCCTGGCCCTCCAATGTGGGGGGAGGCACTCCCTGGTTCAGGAGACATCCCACGCCCCTTCCTTTATGGCCCATGTGCGTTTGGAGCTCATTGAAGTCGAACTCGGACCACTGGTGGTGGAGTTATCCCATAACCAATGATGGACACCCAGATTCCACCCACCTACCACCCGAACTTTGGATGGGGCTAACTTTCTGAATTCACAATCCAATCGAGCATCTTAAATCTTGAAACCACATGGAAAAATCAATGGTGTCCAAATCTGCAATCAGATCCGACATCCAACCACTTCCTAGTGGTCGAACCTGGAAAATGGCAAACGGCATCCATGGCAGGGGCACTTTTTGACACCGAGAACTCGTGCAAGGTTGTCAACAGGTACTTAATGCATCAGCTAAACCTCCAGTGCTGCTGTGCTCTGATACCAAGTATTATGCCGAGTGGAACATAGGTGGTTTAGAAGGATGAAGTGTGGGAGAAAGATGATTCGGGTATTTTGGGACAAATGGATAACGTGTATTAACTAGGAAGTGTACTTCAAATGGCAAGTGTCAAATGCTTTGAGCATATACATGCAATTCTGGGAATGAGAATGAGGCATAAGTTGGGTCTTCAGTGTTCAATCCAAGTGTCACGTGCAAGGTGGTACCGTGAGAAGTGGATTCGAGAAGCTCCGCCAAGCTAGGGGGGGTTTTGACAATATTGCAACACTTCTTTGTAAAAGTCAAGTGTCATCAAGAAGTAGAAAGAATGATATCAAAATATCAACATGGTTTGCAATACATTTATTAACCGTTCTGGAAACTTGTCAAAGTTTTCAGAAACTTTTGTAGCAAAACACCGGAGGTCGGGGCAAGTGGCAAAACTGCCTTTGGCTGAACGGCTACGTGGTGGGCCATGAATGTAAGAACAGAGATGCCCACACGCAGGTTGTAGGGACTCGTGTACGTCAGGGACGTAACAGGTGAGTCTCACATTTTGGTCGAGCTCCTGAAGGGGGAGCGCCAGGGAAGTAGATACCTCACATGATATGGGTAACATAGGGGAGAGAATATTTCTGAAAAGTGTAGTCATGGGAAATGTCAAAAACAACTTTCAAAGTGGATGCTGAAGGAACAACAATATGGATGCTTTGTATTGAATGTGGGGATATGTGACCTAGCATCAAAATGCTCTGCAGGCTCCAAAAACATCATCCTTTTAAAACTAAATGACAGTCCTCTCTTGCCGGAGCGGTCTTTCCTTGCCCGAGTCATCATGGCTCCCCACACCTTTCATAGCTACGTTGCTGTTGCTTCATAAACTTCTGATTTTTTTTGTCATTTCTAATCTTTTTTTTCTTCTGTTAGAAAGAACAGTGAGAACTTTGTGAATGCAATTTCTGTTGATGTATTCATTTGGATTCAATTCTGACCATGTGCTTTACATGCTTGCGTCAAGCCCGGCGCGACCTCGGGGTGTTGGTGACATAATTGTGTCAACAAACTGTTCCAATCAAGTGATGATTGCGACATTTTGTCTTGCCTATTGATTCAATGTTTTTTTCTAAAAATTCATTGTGTTACATTCCTCCCCATTTGGCCACGAATCCTCCTTGATTTGGTTCCATCTTTTGTGAAGAGGTGGTTTTTACACGACTATCCATTATTGATGATGAAAGCACCAGTCCATGGAGAGGAAATCATCTTGATTTGGCACATTTCATAATGCAAAGATTATTAGCTTTCAAAGAATACAACAGTGGCCACGATTCCTCCCCCTTCATATGAAGCGACTCCGTGACAGGTGCCCAGGCTACCCCATGACAGGACGCTGGGAGTAAGCCAAAGATGAGCCTGAGGACTAGTGCCGTTATCCTCTCAAGGGGACTTGTGCAGGGGTGGTTCCCTCACGGGAAAATTTGTTCCAACGGGAGCCAGTTCCTCCCGATACTCCGCAATTGCTGCACTTGGCATTTGCGACTCAGGCTCCCAACTATAATGGTCAGGTCCATAACCGGCCCAGAATATGAGGTACTCCTTAACCACTCGTGCGTGCAGATCATGCTCAAGGCATTGGAGGATGCATTATACCTCACACTGGCCTTCCACAGTGAGGAAAGCAAGAGGGGGTGGCTGAACAGACCACTATGCTGTGTGGGGTGTTAGGAGAATCACGTGAAAAGTATCATGGATACGCATGGCCCGAGGGAGGGCCAACCAATAGGCCACATTTCCCAAATTCTCTGTTATCTTGAAGGGTCCCAGCTATTTTGGCAACATTTTTCATGCATTTGGAGTTTTTACCCACAAATTTCATGTGCTCAAAGCACACAATCTCTCATGGAGAACGTCGACTCATGATGTTTCTGGTCAGCACAGGCCTTCACATGCTGTTGAGTTGCATACAATAAAGCCTTGGCATGCCACCAGAGGTTTTCCATGTGCTTGACAAATGCCTGGACAGAGGTCACCTGATCACCACCGTCTCCGCACTTCCCCATTGAAGTGGGTACCACCGGATGTCCACAGTGGTGAAGGACGAATGGGCTAAAACCGGGAAAATCCTTGACCGCATTATTCACGGTAAACTTGGCTACGGCCAAGTAGTCATCCCAGTTCTCCATTGTTGGGTACATGTACATGCAGAGCATCTGCTTGAGTGTGGAGTTCATGCGCACTGTTTTCCCATCAGTTTGGGGATGAAATTCCGAGGACATGTTTTGCCGCATTCCAAACCGTTATTCCAATGCAAGCCAAAAACAGTTGAAAAAGTGTGGAAGCCGTTCACAGATGATGCGGATGGGTAAGTCATTATCCTTGATTAATCCTTCGTAGAAAATTCTAGTAGTCCCTTTAACTATGACATGAGTGTTGAATGGTGTATACCTTGTCCACTGGCTGGCTGGCTGACTGTCTGGCTGCACGAACACACAAGGCATGCACTGCTCTATGGAGTACATCTCCTTGGTTTGTTCTGAGATAGGCTAGGAATGCACCGCACATAATTGGTGTTTTTCATGGAGATCATCATTGGAAACACAACATTGTGGCCTAGTTGGGGCAGGCGCCGGAGCTCATGGGTCGCCGGCTCAAACCCCATGACGGCCGCATTTTTTATTTGTGGCCTAGAATGGGAAAGGAAGCTTACTAGAGCCTGCCTTGAGGATGACACTTGGCAGTCTTAGGACGCGCCAAGTAGGACTGTAGGCTGAGGTTGGCTCCTGTGGAGCCACTGCAAGCAGAAGCATTAGCAAAGTTCTGCAAGGAAAAAAGCTTGTATCCTGCATGCATCCATTTACAGTTCTTGCCGTTGAGACTCCTCACAAAGTGTCCAACCAATGGTAGACACTAGAGACCTTTAAGAGGACTTTGTGAGGTTGCAAACCATACAAACCTAAAGTGTAGATCCCTCGTTTGAGGGTGATAAGTTATCTTGGTTGGAAAACCAAGAGGCCGCCAACCACGGTTGGTGGCGTCATATGTCGAGACCCGTTTTCTAGACCGTTGCTATCCGGTGCATTGACGTAGGGTTACGAGCCCACACTTCTGGATCTAAGTCACGCTTCTAAGACAGACTTGTGCATGGTCTTTCAAGGCGCGCAGGTACAACAGGGACACAAAAATTGAACGGCTCCAATCCACTCCATCAGCTCCATTGGCTTCTTTAGGTAGGATACGTGCAAGTGGCGGACTAGGGGACAAGGAATACCTCTTTCAATGTCGGACGAGACCCTCAAGCCCCAACGTGATAAATCTCTACCCCTTTAGAAGGTGGTACGACCATGAGTCCGTTTTTCTCACGTCGCCACCATCACCTTAGGCGATCATCGGAAGGAAGGGTATGCAACGGAACCAACTGCACCTTTGACAACAGTCGCAATCTGCAGCCTCAGCAGCCTCATTGGCCTCAATGAAGCCAAGATGAAGTGAAGCAGAGAAGACCAGCAACCGCCAAAAATGGCGGATTTGACTCAAGCCCGCCTTCGGGCAGGAATGTCCAAATTCACAGGGACAGGTTTTTCCTTGTGGAAATGGCAGTTTGAGATTTTCATGGACGTGTGTGGCTACCTTGACATCCAAAAGGGACTGAGACAGCACCCATCAATACAACAGTGACCACGCATGCGACTATCCTTGCACCATGGACAACATGGAACAACATGACGCTTGCTTTACTTGTGATGTCCATCAACAAGACTCAACACTCCCACATCACAGGCCGCATGTTGGCTGCCAAGGCCTATGCAAAAATCTCACGAATCCATGAATGAAACACCCTAGCAAACCAACTCTTCTTCTTCCAAAGGTTGATGTGGATGAGGGTGAGCGAAGGAGAATCGAGACCCATATTTCTGTTGTCGTTCAACAACCTGCTGCAATAGGTTGAGCAAAAGGAATGGAATCTCGTCTCTAACATTCATGCCATGATCCTTGTGATGGCGCTACCAGAAAGCTAGGGGTCCTTGATCACCATATTTGGCAGTTGGAAGGAGGCAGATCTAACGTATGAGGTTGTCACCAAATATGTCCGCAAAGAGTCCATGCACCGCAGTGGCAGTGAGGCAAACATTTCAGCCTATGCCTCTCACTTTGGTGGACAAGGTGCAAGCTCTCACTCAAGTCAAGGCAAAAGCGGAAGTTGAGGGGGTGGAGGGAAAGGCAATGGTAGCGGGAATAGTTACAAGAAGCACGGAAACTATCACAACTGTGGCACGGCTGGGCACTGGGCTAGGGACTTCTGTAGTCCTAAGAAAGAAGGTGGGAAGAAAGGTGGGAAAGAGAAGGAGCTTACCTACTTGATGGCTGAATGGCTACCCATGGAGGGGGCAGCGCTACTTAGGCAAGGGGCATTTTCCCTTTACTTTTGCACCAACCACCACTCATCAAAAGAGAAGGGTGGATTTGTCTCCATGGCCAAATCCAACATGCGCATCAAGTGTGCAAACGGCGGCGTCGTCCAAGCCATGGGCGAAGGGGACAATGTGATCACGTTTAATGTGAACGGTGCCGAGAAGGAGTTCAATCTTCAAAAAGTGGTGTACAGGCCCTCCTTTGCTGCAAACCTCCTATCGGTCTCACAAATCATTGACAACAACATGACAGTTTTGTTCACCAACAAAGAAGTCGTGGCCCTCAAAAAATGGGGATATTAAAATTGTACACCAAAGATGACCTCATGCTTCAATTTCCAAGATTCAACAGCCTCTATGTGCTTCAATCCAAAGTCACCAAGGTGTCGGATGAGGGACTAGCATGTGCCACCAAGACACTCGCACCAAAGCCAAAGGATGTACCATCGGTGACCGCTGCGGCCGCCACATCAACCAAGGACACTGACGTTGAACCCTGGCACCAACAATCTGGCAATGTGGCCGACAGCACGCTACAAAAGATGCAGGAGCAAGAGGTAGTCTGCAAAATGGAAGGGTGCACCATGAAGCATGGAGAAGGGTTTACGTTTTGTAAACCATGCCTCTAAGCAAAGGCAAAGAAAAAGCCGTTTGGGAGAGGAAGTCAACGAGCGGGGAATTTCTTCGACCTCATCCACACTAACGTGTGTAGACCCTTTTGCATGATGTCCAACGGGGAAATGAATTATTTCCTGACCTTTATCAACAACCACAGCTGCACATTGTGGATCTACTTCCTCAAAACAAAGAAAGAGGTCAAGGAGAAGCTCCTAGAGTTTGTCCCCATTGTACAGTGGGAAACATCCAAGAAGGTGAGTACACTCCGAAGTGACAATAGGGGTGAGTACTAGGCATGCAAGCCTTGGCTTAAGCATCATGGCATCCAACACAAGAAAACCACCCCTTACAACCCCTAAAGCAATGACGTGGCCGAGAGGATGAACCAAACCCTACTCGGCATGGTGCAAAGCATGCTATTTGACGCCAACCTCCCACCTCGCTTTTGGGCAGAGGCTACAACAACAGCCTGGTACCTCTTGAACCTCACACCAACAACCACCTTGCAAAGCATGGAAAGGAGCACGACAAGGAACTGAAGACCCCATAAGGAGCATGGTTGGGAAATAAACCCAACCCCTCTCATCTGAAGGTGTTCAGGTCAACTACATGGGTGAAGATCGATTCGGGAGAAGGTGGAGGCAAGCTGGATGAATAGTTTAAAAAGTGCATCATGGTTGGGTACAACACGTCAGACAAATCCTATCGGCTTTGGTACCAGGCACCAGGCAAGCTCGTGAGGAGCCGCGACGTTAAGTTTGACAAATGCACCCTTGGAAAGGGAGAGCTGCCGGACCCGATCCTCGTTCCCAAGGCAGGAGAGTGGATAGTGTTGCTTGAGTCTGGAGACCAAGCATCCAACAACTAGCTCGCTTTGCCAACAAGTGGTGGGAATTGAAGAGCAGCTGCGCAGGATGACGCAGCATCTCACATGGATGCAGATACCGAGTCATCCGAGGCTTCAAAGTCTGACTTGGAGTCTAACGAGTCTTTTGACAAAGACAACGACGACGGCACACCACCACTTATTACAGCACCAGCAGCAAAGCAAGAAGCAGCACTAGCAACCCGGTTCAGTTTGCGAATAGCGAAAGCACCTTTGCCATATGAGGATGATACGACTGACCTTAGCTCGTCGTGCATGGCTCAGGGAGAGCCATCCACAGTCGCGGATGCAATGAATGGCCAGGATGCGGCCAAGTGGAACGAGGCACTAGACAGCGAGCTTATGTTCATTGCCAAGAATGGCACGTGGATGCTGGTGGATAACCCGACAATGCCCACGTGGTTAGATCCAAGTCATTCCTCCAATTGAAGAAGAAGCAAGACGAAAAAATCAAAAATTTCAAGCCGGGGGTAGTGGCAAAGGGCTTTTCTCAACGCCCGAGCTTTGAGTATGACGAGATGTTTGCACCTGTGGTGACCTTTGCCTCCATCCGATCTCTCCCTGCCATCGCAGCTGCAAAGACCCTGGGGATATAGCAGTTGGACATCACGACAACTTTCTGACAAGGAAGTGCTCATGGAGGTGCCCGGAGGAGTCAAAGCTCCAAAGGGCAAGGTGTGCAAGTTGGTGAAAGCACTCTACGGGCTGAAACAGGCCCCAAGGATATGGTACAAAGAGATGGATGGTTTCCTGACTGGTCTCTCCTTTGTGCATTGCAAAAATGACCCGAGCATGTATGTGCACGATGATGGGAGTAGGTTGATGCTCATTGCACTGTATGTGGATGATCTACTCATCTGCTCTTCTTCGGTCAAGCTGCTAGATGAGTTGACGTCTGACCTCAGCAAAATGTTCAAAATGAAGGACATGGGTCCTCTCAAGTACTACCTCAAGATTTCCATCCATGGCAACCGAGCAGCAGACACAATCAAACTCAACCAAGCCAAATACACTGGTGAGGTACTAAAGCACTATCACATGGAAGAAAGCAAACATGTTGGCACCCCAATGACAACCGCTGGAAAACTGAAGCCACCAATGTCCCCAAGCAATAAAGCAAAAGAAAGGGAGATGCTAGACATCCCCTACCAGTCCGCCATGGGCAGCATCATGTACGCCATAGTAGGTACTCGTCCGGACATCTGCTATTCTGTGGGACATGTGAGCAGGTTTGTGGCCAAACGAGGGCCACAACATTGGCAGGTAGTCAAGCGCATCTCGCGCTACCTGTAGAAGACGCGTCACATGGACCTCGTCCTTTGAGGCCAAGAAGGTACGGACAACCTCTGCTTGAATTGCTATATCGACGCCGACTAGGGAGAAAATCTTGACAAGCAAAAAACCACGGCTTGATACGTGTGTATCTTGAATAGCGCTGCCATCTCATGGGCCAGCAGGTTGCAGGATTGTGTTTCCTTGTCCATAGCCAAGGCAGAGTACGTTGCTCTTTCTGAGTTGTGCATGGAGACTCAGTGGCTACGCAGCCTGCTTGGTGAAATGACAGTGCCACAGAAGGATGCCACGTGGACAACATGAGCGACATCTCGATGGCTGAAGATGAGATCATCTCCCGGAGAATGAAGCACATCGACATACGTTACCATTACTCACGTGACCTGGTCATGAAGAACGTGGTGGACTTGCACCACTTCGGAACCAAGAGCATGCTTGCTGACTCCATGACCAAGCTGGTGGAGAGCGACTTGAACTCTGCACGCATTCGTGAATTCAACATGAGGAGTGCGGTATAGGAAGGGTGAGCCCTAAGGCATTGATGGAGTCCAGTGAACGACAGATGGATAGAGGTGCAAGGGAGAGATTTGTCGAATCGTATACACCTTGTCCCCTAGCTAGCTGGCTTGTTCCACGGAAAGACAATGCATGCACTGCTCTGTGGAGTATGTCCCCTTGGTCTGTTCTGAGATAGGCCAAGAATGCACTGCCAATAATGGGTATGTTCCCTGGAGATCACCATAGGAAACACAAAATTGTGGCCTAGTTGGGACAGGTGCCGAAGCTCATCGGTTGCAGGCGTAAACCCCGCCACGGCTGCATTTTTCTGTGGCCCAAAATGGGACAGGACGCTAATGGGAGGCTTACTAGAGCTTGCCTTGAGGATGACACTTGGCGCTCTTAGGACGCGCCAGGTAGGACTGTAGGTTGAGGTTGGCTCCTATGGAGCCACTGCAAGCAAAAGCGTTAGCAATGCTTTAAAAGTACAAAAGCTTGTACCCTGCATGCATCTATTTACACTTCTTGCCTTTGAGACTCCTCATGCATTGTCCAACCAAGGGTAGACACAGAAGACCTTCATGCGGACTGCGTGAGGTTGCAAACATAACAAACCTTAAATGTGGATCCCTCATTTGGGGATGATATGTTGTCTTGGTTGAAATACCAGGATTGCTTGTCGGCCTTGTATGTCAGGACCCATTTTCTAAATCGTTGTCATCCGGTGCATTGACACGTGTTTGGTAGCTAGAAGGAAGCAGATCTGACGTATGAGGCTGTCACCAAACAAGTCCGCAACGAGTCCATGCAATGCAGTGGCAGTCAGGAAAACATTTCAGCCTATGCCTCTTGCTTCGGTGGAGAAGGTGCAAGCTCCTCCTCCGATTAAGGCAGCTGCATAAGCGGTGGCGGTGGAGTAACAGGCAATGGTGGTGGGAAGAGTTCCAAGAGGCCCGGCAACCTTCACAACTGTGGCAAGGCTGGGGACTGGGCTATGGATTGTTGAATTCCCAAGAAAGAAGGTGGGAAAAAGGGTTCGAAGGAGGAGAAGGAGCTCACCAACATGATGGTTGAAGGATTTTCCATGAAGGGGACAGTGTTCCTTAGGCCCAGGGCATTCGTCCTTGAGTCAGGCACGAACCACCACTCCTCATAACAGAAGGGTGGATTTGCCTCCATGGTCAAATCTGACATGCGCATCCAATGTGCAAACAGTGGCATCATTCAAGCCAAGGGGAAAGGGGAAAATGTAAATGGTGTCAAGAAGGAGGTCACTCTACAAAAGGTGGTGTACATGCCCTCCATTGTAGCAAACCTGCTATCTTCTAAAAAATCACCGATAACAACATACCCATTGTGATTACCAACAAAGAAGTTATTGTCCTACAAAAGAATGAAATCAAGATCTTGCACACCAAAGACCTCATGCGTCAAGTTCCAAGAGTCGAGGGCCTCTACATGCTTTTAATCAAGGTCACCAAGGCGTTGGATGAGGGACTAGCATGTGCCACCAAGACAAGGGCACCGAAGCCAAAGGATACACCGCCGGTAACCGCTACGGCCACCACATCAACCAAGGATACTAACATTGAGTTGTGGCACCGGTAACTTGGCCACATGGCCAATAGCAAAAGATACAGGAGCAAAAGGTAGCCCGTGGAATGGAAGATTGCACCATGAAGCATGGAGAACAATGTACATTGTGTGAGCTATGCCTCCAAGCAAAGACAAAGAAGAAGTGGTTTGGGAGAAAAGGTCAACAAGCGGAGAACATCTTGGACCTGATCCACAGTGACGTGTGCGCACCCTTCCGCACGACGTCTAAAGGAGGAAATGTCAGAGAATCCACGGGGTGCGGTGCCCACGTTTTTCTGATCGTCTCTAGTGGTTCACATCTTCTGTTTTGGGAAAATCTGAGACTGAGCGTGAGCTTTCTGGTTGCCTCGCGCTATATGAGCAGGAGATTAGAGACAATCACTTTTGCAAAGGGAATAACGCAATTTTCCATTAGTTTTCTTAACATGGCAATGATCAAAAACATTATAGGGCTAGTCATGAGCTTTCCAATGCACCAAACTGCGCATGATTTGGCCAAGCGTAGCCCAAGTTACGCTTGCCGAAGCACAGATCTCACCCACCACAGAAACACAGATCTTGCCTAACGCTTCCATGGTGCGCACACGCCATGGCGCCTTCCTTCACGTGCGAAGCACCTTTCCCAAGGCGCAGATCCTATTGCACATGGTGTAGGGGTTCCCTGCACTGTTTCCACGCCTCTCTCCCACTTTTTGGGTCGAGTTTGGTGATGGGGTGTGATGAGGTTTGAAACCTGTCCGTGGACCTGCAATCAGAATTTTGACCAAGTCCCCGAGTAACAAAATGTACTATTCAGTTTCGGTCGCCTAGCCAGGATTTTGGCTAAGTCCCTCAGTAACAAACTGCAGTAAAGGATCCGGTGGATTATTCAAGGGACGCCTCGGCAGACCTTCCGGAGCAAAACATCCAGATGGTACTTCTGTTACTCGGCCCGGTCGACTATCCACTGGATTTCGAGTCGTAGCCGGCTCCCAAAGCCACTCCGCACACCCTTGCCTCTTGAACCTCATACCAGCAACCGCCTTGCAGAAGCGTGGAAAGAAGCAGGACAAGAAACTCAAGACCCCACAAGAAAAATAGCCGGGAAAGAAACCCAACGCCTCCTATGTAAAGGTGTTCTGGTAAAATGCATGGATGAAAATCCAGTTAGGAGAAACTAGGGGCAAGCTCGACATAGGTTCCATGACGTGCGTCATGGTTGGGTATTGTTGGAATGATGCTCCTCACCATGGCAGGAGTGACTCCAAAAAGGAACACAAAAAAGACAAACCTTAGTGGCTTAGTGGTTAATGGTGTCCACCTCTAGAGGCAGGGGCCCGGGTTCAATTCCCACAAGATGAAATTATGCCCTGCCTCAAGGGAGGTGGAAAATAGATGCCAGGAAGCTAGCTCAACCTCTAGAGTTCCTTTTTAAGTTTCTAGAAGGCCAGGTGAGGGTCCAGGAAGGTGGCACACCTTCTAGAAGGGGTGACTTGTCTTACAAGGCATCTAGAGGTGTCTTGGTCTTCTGGACACCTTCCCTCCTACTAGAAGCAAGCTGAGGAATCTAGGAAGGGGCAGAAGCTTCTAGAGGAGGGAAGGGATGCCTTCCTAGGTGGGAAAAGCACAGCCTACCAAGGAGCACTCTAGAAGCCATAGAATCTGCTAGGAAGCTCCAAATGTGGCATGCTTTGGTGTTCTGGAAAGCTTAGATCAGTGGCTATAAAATTCCACTGCTTTTGAGCCTTGATCAAGTGTTAATTCCCATCCAATTGAGGCCAAAACTATTGACTCACTCTCTGACCAGATTTTGCCATCCTTGGAACCAGTTGCCTCCACAGTTTCAATCTCTCCAAAAACAGTTGGTGGTGTGAAACAGCCACTGCTAGGGACCCTCCAAGGTGCACACTCACCCTCAGGCCAACAAAGGGTTATGGGCCCACGCCTCTAAGGGGTTCAAAGCCAGCTTGATTTCACGCTCCCAACAGCAAGACATGGCAACTAGCGAGCAAGAGAGCAACCGCGCTGTCCTTAAGTTTGATGGGACAGGCTTTGCCTTGTGGAGGTAGCAGTTTGAGGTCTTCCTCAATGACAAGGGACTGCTTGAGCTCGTGAAAGGTGATGAGACTGCTCCGCCGGAGACTGCAACGGCTGAGGTGAAGGAGGCATACAAGAAGCGCAACAAAAAGGCATTGGCGCTCCTTGTGTCCGCGTTATGCCCACCGCAACTTGGGCACATCTAAGGATGCACCCTGGCCGCGGACGCATGGTTAAAACTCTGCTCCATCTACCAGTCAAGCAACCTTGCCAATCAGCTCTTCATCTTCAAACGGCTCGTCACCCTCCGAGCCAACGAAGGCGAAAACATCATGGAGATCATGCAGCAGATTGAGTCCCTCGCAGCGGAGTGCGCGGCCACGGGTTGGGAGGTCGACTCTCAGTTGCAAGCTATGATCCTCCTTCTGGCTTTGCCAGACAGTTGGAGTCCCATGATCACATTCCTTGGTGGCTAGCCTTCCGATGAGCTGAAGTACCCGAAGGTTGCTGAGTACGTGCGCAATGAGTGGATGCGACGTGGCGGTCAAGAGAGTGCAGCGGCATCAACTTCAGCTTACACAGTTCATCCTCAAAGTGTAGGCCGAGGCGACAAGTGGAAGGGTGCCAAACAGGGCACTAAGAAGGGTGACAAGAAGGGGGAGTGCTTCAACTGCGGCAAGGAGGGCCACTACGCACGCAACTGTCCCAAGAAGAAAAAGGATCGGTCGCAGCGGGGCGGGAAGAAAGATGAGCATGCCCTTATGGCGTACAACTCCACCAACTTGAAGGATCCGGGAGTTGCCGTCATCGACTCCGGATCAGGCCGCCACACGCAATGCAACAAGGTGGCATTTGTCACCTACGGCGCCTCAGAGAGACGCATGACGGTGGCCAATGGAAAAACAGAGGTGGCCGCCGGTGAGGGTAACGTCCGCATTGAGTCAATTGTGGATGGAAAACCTGTCACGAGCACAATCTACGATGTGCTACATATGCCTAATTTTGGGGCAAACCTGCTCTCCGTCAGCCGCCTTACCGACAAGGGACTTGAGGTGCACTTCACAAAGAAGGAGGCCGTCATCCTCAAAGAGGGCAAAGGTGAGCTGATTGCGCGTGCCAAGAGGGAGGAGGACTTGTACCTGCTACGCGCAAAGATCCTTTGCAGCCGGGTGGGGTCCAACGCCGCCAATCTTGCAAAAAAGGACGAAGGAGACCTGGACCTATGGCACCGCCGACTCTGCGACATTTCTCCATCAACAGTGAAGGAGATGGCTAAGAGGGAAGTGGTGCGGGGTCTCCAAATCAGCGGCCTTGATGGAACCAAGGAGACCGTGTATGAGCCATGCATCACTGGCAAATCAACTCGGCAGCCGTTTGTCGCCAAGGGTACGCCTGCATCGGCAAAACTGGCCGTGGTACACACAGATGTGTGTGGACCGCTTGAGAGCTCCATTGGCGGAGCTCGCTACTTCCTCACCTTCATCGATGACCACAGCCGGAAACTCTACCTCTACCCAATGAAGCGGAAGAGTGAGGTCCTTGCGTGCATGCAAGAGTTTGTGGCTGATGTGGAGCGGCAAACAGAGTTGAAGGTGAAGGCGTTCCGGAGTGACAATGATGGTGAATATGCGGGGTGCCTTGGGTGGATGAAGAGTAAGGGGGATTGAGTGGCAGAAAATAACTCCACACTCCCCACAACAGAATGGCATCGCAGAGAGAGTGAATCGCACAATCCTTAACATGGTGCGATCCATGTTGAGCTACGCCGGCCTTACACAACGGTATTGGGCGGAGGCGGCAAGGACAGCAGCGTACATCATGAATCTCATGCCGACCAAGCCGCTGAAGGACAAGGAGAGCAATGCGTGGAAGACGCCACAAGAAGTGTGGAGCGGGAGGAAGCCGGCAGTGGGTCACCTCCGCACGTTTGCTTCTGTTGCACATGCAATGGTGCAGGCATGTGAGGGACGGAGCAAGCTAGACCCGCGTACCGCCGGTGTATTTTCCTTGGACATGAGGGCGGAAGCAAGGCGTATCGGCTCTTTGACCCAAGGAGGCAGCAGATTGTGCGGAGTCGCGACGTCACGTTCGACAAGAAAAGCCGTTGGACAGACAAGGAGGCAGGTCTCTCCAAGAGGGGGGAGTGGATGCCACTCCTTGAGGGGGAGACGCCGGAGGACGTGAATGAGGGTGACATCCTCGCATCACCACCAACCGGAGAGCATCGCCTCAGGGATGGGCAAGCGGCACACTTTATTCCGGCCAGTTCGGATGAGGAATCCGAAGCACCGGAGATAGACGTGGAGGTGGGGAGTCAACAGATGTCTCCAAGGTCTCCAAGAGAGGGGGAGCAGGCGCTTGGAGAGGATGGCGCCAAAAGGGGACAGCAACAACAACGGCCTCAAGAGCCCCGCACGACTAACCGTGTGCGAAGAAGGACAAAAAGGTATGATGCCAACCAGGGCATTTGGACTGGGTTTGGACAAGCCTTCTTCACGCAAGAGGAGCCTCAATGTATAAAGGAGGCATTGCAGCGGAAGGATGGGGCTGAGTGGGAGGGAGCAATAATATCTGAGCTTGCCTCCCACAAGGAGAACGGCACTTGGGAGCTGGTTGACCGGCCGGAGGGCGAGAAAATCATCGGCTCCAAGCGGATCTTCCGGGAGAAGCTCACAAAGGAGGGGAAGGTGGAGCGGTACAAGGCGCGGCTGGTGGCGAAAGGATATGCCCAGAGAAAAGGGGAGCACTACGACGAGACCTTTGCACCAGTTGCCAAGTTTACCTCCATCCGTACTATCCTCTCGGTGGCAGCGGCACGCAACTACGAAATCCACCAAATGGACGTGAAAACCGCGTTCCTCAATGGCAACCTGGACAAGGAAGTCTACATGGAGGTGCCAGAGGGGGTGGATGCGCCACAAGGGAAGGTGTGCCGGCTTCGCAGGGCGCTCTATGGACTGAAGCAAGCTCCGCTCATGTGGTACCTCAAGATGGATAGTTTCATGGGTGAGCTTGGCTTCAAGCGCTGTGAGGCCAATCACAGCGTGTACGTGCGTAATCAGCCAGGACTCCACCAAATTTTCGTCCTCTACGTGGATGACCTCATCCTTGTGTCTTCGGATGAGGGGGAGCTCAAGAGCCTGAAGCAACAGCTTGGCAGCCGGTTCAAGATGACAGACATGGGCGAGCTTGAGTACTACCTTGGCATCACCATCAAGAGGGGCCGCAAAGCACGCACGCTAGAGATGGGCCAAGAAAAATATGTGTAGAGGTGCTCCGCCACTACAACATGGAGGAGTGCAACCCCATCGGCACACCTATGACAACGACATGTGAGCTGAGCTTCAGCATGGGCCCAAGCACGGAGGACGAGAAGGCAGAGATGGCTGGAGTACCGTACCAGTCCGCAGTTGGCAGCATAATGTATGCCATGGTGGCGACGCGGCCTGACCTTGCCTTTGCTGAAGGACAAGTGAGCCGCTATGTTGCTGATTCGGGGCCGCTACATTGGCAAGCGGTGAAGAGAATCCTCCGCTACTTGAAGGCAACGACACATTCACGACTTGTGTTTGGAGGGGGAGCGCGGACTGACTCCCTCGAGTTGGTTGGCTACTCTGATGCTGACTGGGCAGGTGACGTTGATGA
>SZWC01011096.1:55824-69880 GCA_023375785.1 Penium margaritaceum | reverse complement strand
CGCAAGTCAACATCAGGCTATGTTTTTGTGCTTGGTGGTGCAGCGGTGTCTTGGGCAAGCCGGAAGCAGGACGGTGTGGCTCTATCCAGCACTGAGGCGGAGTATATTGCGCTCGCGGAAGCCGCAAAGGAGGCACTATGGCTGCGGCGATTGCTCAAGGAGATTGGGGTGCCGCAAAAGAAGCCAACGGCACTCAATGTTGACAACATGAGTGCCATCAACCTGACCAAGAACCCTGTGCTACACCGGAGGACCATGCACATAGAGATCCGGCATCACTTTGCACGAGACCATGTTGCAAAGGGTCATGTGGTGCTTGTGCATTGCGGCACAAAGCACATGCTTGCAGATGCCATGACAAAGGCGCAATCCAAGGACAGGCATGATGCTACTTGTATGGAGCTTGGGCTTTCCCAAGCCTCTTGAGTTGCACGCTGAGCATGGACAACTGCCATGGGTGACGCGCAAGGGGGAGATTGTTGGAATGATGCTCCTCACCATGGCAGGAGTGACTCCAAAAAGGAACACCAAAAAGACAAACCTTAGTGGCTTAGTGGTTAATGGTGTCCACCTCTAGAGGCAAGGGCCCGGGGTTCAAGTCCCACAAGATGAAGTTATGCCCTGCCTCAAGGGAGGTGGAAAATAGATGCCAGGAAGCTAGCTCAACCTCTAGAGTTCCTTTTTAAGTTTCTAGAAGGCCAGGTGAGGGTCCAGGAAGGTGGCACACCTTCTAGAAGGGGTGACTTGTCCTGCAAGGCATCTAGAGGTGTCTTGGTCTTCTGGACACCTTCCCTCCTACTAGAAGCAAGCTGAGGAATCTAGAAAGGGGCAGAAGCTTCTAGAGGAGGGAAGGGATGCCTTCCTAGGTGGGAAAAGGACAGCCTACCAAGGAGCACTCTAGAAGCCATAGAATCTGCTAGGAAGCTCCAAATGTGGCATCCTTTGGTGTTCTGGAAAGCTTAGATCAGTGGCTATAAAATGCCACTGCTTGTGAGCCTTGATCAAGTGTTAATTCCCATCCAATTGAGGCCAAAACTATTGACTCACTCTCTGACCAGATTTTGCCATCCTTGGAACCAGTTGCCTCCACAGTTTCAGTCCCTCCAAAAACAGTTGGTGGTGTGAAACAGCCACTGCTAGGGACCCTCCAGGGTGCACACTCACCCTCAGGCCAACAGGTACAACATGTCACACAGCCTGCCTCCTCACGAGCTTGCCTGTTCAATAGTCCAAAAGCTTATTGGCTTTGGATCCAGGCAGCAGGCAAGCTCTTGATGAGCCGCAATGTCAGGCTTGATGAACGAACCCCTGGAAAGGGAGAGCTGCTTGACCTGATCTTCCCTCCTAAGACGAGAAAGTGGATCATGTTGCTTGAGTCCAAAGACCAAGCACCCGGCAAATGGCTCACTTTGCGAGTAGGTGGTGGGAATGGAAGAGCAGCTGCGCAGGATACCGCAGCATTTGACATGGATGCAGATTCTGAGGCGTTCAAGGATTGTAAGTCTGATTTGGAATCTCACAAATCTTCCAACAATGAGGACGACACACCACCACTTGTGATAGCACCAGTAGTAGAGCAAGAAGTCACACCAACATCCCAACGCAGTTTGCGGCTAAAGAAAGCACCCTTTTGGTATTAGGAGGATTGGACCGGCCTTATCTGGTCATACGTGGCTCATGGAGAGCAATCCACAGTAACGGAGGGATGAATGGCCCAGATGCGGCCTAGTGGAAGGAGGCTGTAGATAGTGAGCTTGAGTCCATTAAAGAGAACGCCATGTGAGTGGTGGTGGATAGACCCAACAAGGCCCACGTGGTGGGATCCGAGTGGGTCCTTGAAGTAAAGAAGAAGCAAAATGGCAACATAAAAATTTCCAAGGCGACGGTAGTGGCTAAGGGATATTCTCAACGCCCGAGCTCTACGTATGACGAGACGTTCACGCCCATTGTGACCTTTGCCTCCATCCACTTGCTCCTCGCCATTGGAGCCGCAAAGAACCTGGAGATACACCGGATGGACGTTAGGACAGCTTAACTTTATGGGAAGCTCGACACAAACATGTTGATGGAGGTACATGAAGGATTCAAATCTCCTAAGGACAAGGTGTGCAAGTTGGTGAAAGTGTACGCGGTAGAGCAGGCCCCAAGGATGTGGAACATAGGGGTGGACAGTTTTATTACTGGTCTCTCCTTCGTGTATTGCTAGAATGACCCACGCATGTACATGCGCGATGATGGAAGAGGGTTGATGATGGTTGCACTGTATGTGGATGATATGCTCATCTTCGGTTGAGCTGCTGGATGAGATGAAGTCTGACCTCAGCAAAAGCTTCAGGATGAAGGGCATGGGTCCTCTCTAGTACTACCTTGGGATCGCTATCCACCACAACCAGGCATCACGCACTATTGAACTCAACCAAAGCAAATACATTGGTGAGGTACTGAACCACTATCACATGGACGAGTACAAATCTTTCGGCATCCCAACGAAGACCAATATGAAGATTAAGGCCTCCATTTTGCCAAGAAACAAAGTAGAACAAAGGGAGGGACAAGGCATCCCCTAACAGTTCGCTGTGGATAGCATCATTTACACCATGATAGGGACTCATCCTGAAATTTTCTACACAGTGGGACAAGTGACCAGGTTTGTGGCCAACCCAAGGCCATAGCATTAGCGAACAGTCAAGGTATATTGCGCTACTTGCAGAAGACACATCACATGGGCCTCGTCCTTGGAAGCCAAGAAGGTATGGATCCCCTCCGCCTAAAGTGCTACAATGATTTCGACAGGTGAGAAAATCTTGAGGATGGCAAATCCACCTCTGGATATGTGTGCATCTTGAATGGACCTTCCATCTCATGGGTCAGCACAAGGCAGGATTTTGATTCCGTGTCCACGGCTGATGCAGAGTACATTGCTCTGTCTGATTTGAGTAAGGAGACTAAATGGCTACACAGCTTGCTTAGAAAAATGGCAGTGCCATAGAACTGAGGACGTCACGGTCAAACAAGTGGACAGCATGAGCACCATCTTCATGGCTGAAGATGAGGCCATCTCCCGGTGAATGAAGCACATCGACATACGTTACCACTACTCATGTGATCTGGTCATTGAGAACGTGACGGACTTAGAGCACTGCACAACCAAGAGCATCCTTGCTAACTGCATGACCAAGCCGTTGGAGATAAACTTTCACTATGCACGCATTTGTAGCTTTGGAATGAAGAGTGCGGCAGAGGAAGGGTAAGCCCCAAGGCACTGATGGAGCCAAGTGAACGACAAATGGACAGAGTTTCAAGGGACAGAATTGTTGAATGGTATGCACCTTGTCCACTGGCTAGCTGGCTGGTTTGCTAGCTGCACAGACAGACGAGGCATACACTGCCACATGGAGTATCTCCCCTTAGTCTGTTTTGAGATAGGCCGGGAATGCACTCCTTGTAATGGGTGTGTTCCATGGAGATCATCATGGGAAATAAACCTTTGTGCCCTAATTAGAACAAGCACTAGAGCTCATGGATTGCGGGTTCAAACCCCACGATGGCCGCAGTCTTCTTTGTGGCCCAAAATGGGACAAGAAGCTTCTATGAAGCTAACTAGGGCCTGCAGTAAGGGTGACACTTGGCGGTCTTAGGACGTACCAAGTAGGATTGTAGGTTGAGGTTGGCTCCTCTAGGGCCACTGCAAGCAAATGCATTAGCAAATCTCTATAGTTATAAAAGCATGTACTCTGCATGCATCCATTTACAGTTCTTGCCTTTGACACTCCTCACACGAGGTCCAACCAAGGGTAGACACTGAAGACCTCTGTACACATTTTGTGAGGTCGTAAAATGAATGAACCTAATGTGTGGATCCCTCATTCTAGGGTGATATGTTATCTTGGTTGCAATACCAAGAGCGATCGGCTGCCCCCCATGTCGGGACTCGTTTTCTATACCCATGCTATCTTTCACGAAACGGCCCCCGGGTGGAGGCAGTTCCAACGTGGCCTGACAGCTCTTCTAATGTTCCCAGCTACTTTTGTACAGGTTCTGAGTCTAAGCATGAGCTTTGTGGTCACCTCACACTATGTTTCTAGGAGTGGAAGACAGTTGTGAGACATTCACATTCTGCAAAGGGAATAACGCCATTTGGCACTGGTTCTTTAACATGGAAATTATTTGAACATTTGTAGGGCTACTCATGAGCTCTCGAACGCACCAAACCATGCGTGGTTTGGATCGCCGTAGCTCCCGCTATATGAGCCCAAGCACAGCACCCCAAACCAGCTGCTCACCACGTCGCCCGCCGAGGCACCCTCACACATCAAAGACCCATCAAAATGCCATTCCGGAGGCGCAAATATCCCTACACGTAGTGGCGGTACCCCTCGCGCCTTTGTGGTCTGTTTCAATGAGGTAATAATTGAGTTTGGTTATGGGGATTGATGTGGTTTGAAACCTGTTCGCGGATCTGCAGTTAGAATTTTAACAAAATCCCCGACTAACAAATTGTACTACTCAGTTTCGGACTCCGAGCCAGAATTTTGGCTGACCCTCAGTAACAAAACTGCGCTACCAAAATCCGGCATCCACCACATGCGTTGGCAGTTCTTCCAAAGCAAAATCCCCAGATGGGATTTTGTTCCTCGTTCCAGTCAAGTATTCATCAGCAGTCAGGCCGTGAAGAGCTCCCAGATTCGCCGCGCAAATCCCAACGTTGGAAGCCCATATCCCCCTCGTTACTTGTCCGATTCCATTGACAACTTCCGCTGGACTCAACAACTTGTCAACTTTCAGGGGCAATCCTCCACAGTAGGAGCCGAGCAATCCTCAAGCCGCTAGATCCAACAATGAGGAATTTCCTATCTTTGGAGGCTTGTTGGTGCCTCTTGACGCTGCACTTTGGCATACATAGGGGAAATCTTCAACATTCTCCCCATTGCACGTGGCATGCCCACTGCTCCTACTTGCTCTCACTCATCTTCTGTTACGCCCTCCAGCCCATCATAGCTGGTCATCGCAAGCTAAGCCACGCTCATTGCGTGCCGGTCCACGGGTTATGCTTTGGTCAAGCAATCCGCAAGCATGTTGTGCATGCTGTAATGTTAAAGCACCACTTGCCTCTTTTCAACCATGTCCTGTGCGTAGTGATCACGCATGTTAATTTCCTTCGTCCTCTTGTACCGCGTCAGGTTGTTGGTCAGCAAAATGGAGCCGGTGTTGTCCTCTTGCACCACCGAAGGCTCCTGGTGCGCCACGCTGAGCTCCCCCAGCAACCTGCGCAGCCACACAGCCTCCTTGGCTGCCTCGGCCAGCGCAATGTACTATGCTTCCACCGTGGAGGTGACGACGCAGTCCTATAACCTGCTGCACCACGAGACTGCTGCACCAGTGAGGAAGAACACGTAGCCGGATGTGGACTTCCGCTTGTCCACATTGCCAGCGTAGTCTACATGGGTGAAGCAGACCAGACGCAAGAGGTCCGCCCGCCCCTTGCCGTCAAACCTCAGGCGCTCGTGCCACGTTGCCTGCACGTAGCGGAGGATGCCCTTGACCACCAACCAGTGTAGTGGCCCTGGATTGGCCACGTACCTGCTCACTTGGCCCACCGCGTGGGCCAGGTCCGGCCGAGTCGCCACAATGGGGTACATGAGGCTGCCCACCGCCGTTTGGTAGGGCACCCGTGCCATGTCTTCCTGTTCTTCTTTTGTTTTCAGTGCCATTGCCACACTTAGTTCATAGGTCGTGGATACGAGAATGCCAATTGGTTTGTAGTCCTCCATGTCGTACGGCTTTAGCACCTCGGCCATATATTCAGCCTGCCCCAGCCGAAGCGTGCGCACCCTGCGGTTCCGCATGATGCTCACCCCAAGCTAGTACTCCAGCTCCCCCATGTCCGACATGTGGAATCTGTTGCTCAGCTGCTCTTTCAGCCGTTGTAGGCTCAGCAGATTTGTTGGGCAAAAAATCAGGCCGTTCACATGGAGTGCGAGAATCTGATGTTGCTTTTTGTCACTCCGCACGTACACTCTGTGATCCGACTCACAGCGCTTGACAAGGATGGCGCGACATGAACAAGGGCAGAGGCAGCGGAAGATGATGGGAGGGATAGCGGTACGCAAAACAAGCGTTCACAACGCACATCACGCAACACAACATGACCAGACGAGTGGAGAAAGATCAAGGCAAGGCCGCAGCTGGACAAGAAGTCCATGCTATGATCGTCAAGGGTGGTCACAGAGAGCAAGCTGACCTCAAGGTCAGGGACGTAGAGCACGTTGGGGAGATAGACGGTGCCACAAGGACCAACAAACTCAACGACACCAACTCCATGAACAGGAAGAAGTTGGCCAGAGCCTGTGCGAACAGAGCGAACAGAGCCAACAGGGCCGAGAGAGACGAAGGAGGTGCGGCACAAAGTCATGTGATGGGTGGCCGCAGAATCAATAATCCAGAGGCCAGGGGCCGCATGAGTGGAAGGAAGAAAAAGACAGACGACAAAAGTTCCACAAAGGGATAGAGACGAATCTGCACCGAGACGAGTAAGGAACGTGTGAGAATCCTACTCCTCAATCCAGTCACAAGCATCGGGCAGGTCCCCTTGCACGCGACTAGGCACAGCACCCCGGAGGGTGGCGTTAGAACTCACAGATAGACACACGACACTGGCCACTCACACTCTCACCTCCTTGAGAACAAAGGTGAAGAAGTTCAGCGAGGCACCGTTCAAGGACATGCTCCTAATCACGACAATCACAAGAGCGGTCAGAGGAGCGGTCTGAGGAGCGATCTGACATGTGGCCATCGTCGCGCGTCTAGGAAGGTGCGGCGTAGTGGGAGGTTGGTGGCCCATAGTAGGGCGGACTGCCTGGGGGCGGAATCCAGCCCCAAGGACTGGGAGGTCGTCAAGATACACTAGCACCGACTTGCCGAGGTGTTCCCGGAAGATGAGGATGACGTCAAGATACACCAGCACCGACTTGCCGAGGTGTTCCCGCAAGATGTTGTTCATCACTGCTTGGAATATCGCAGGCGCGTTTGTCAGTCCAGAGCAGAGGTCCCGAAACTGATAGTGTCCAGCCCCAAGGACTGGAAGATGAGGATGTCGTCAAGATACACCAGCACCGACTTGCCAAGGTGTTCCCGGAAGATGTTGTTCATCACTGCTTGGAATATCGCAGGCGCGTTTGTCAGTCCAAAGCAGAGGTCCCGAAACTGATAGTGTCCGAGATGAATTCTGAAAGCCGTTTTGGGTACATCCTCCTCCGTGATCCGGATTTGATGGTAGCCCTATGATAGATCAAGAGACGTGAAGACTTTCGCTCCTTGGAGCTGGTCAAATAGGTCCTCAATGCGCGGGATCGGGTATCGGTTTTTTACAGTGAGCTTGTTTAACGCCCGGTAGTCTACGCACATCCTCAAACCTCCGTCTTTTCTGTTCACGAAGAGGATGGGAGCTCCGAATGGGGATGAACTTGGCTCAATCCAGCCTTTTCTGAGGTGTTCCTTGACTTGTGTTTCAGCTTCTTGTCTTTCTGCCGGGCTTAAACGATACACCGATCGAAATGGGGGCATTGCCCCCTGTTCCAGCGGGATGGTGTGACCGACCGCACGCCTGGGTGGCAACCCATCCGGTGGAGATTCAAACACGTCTTAGAATTCGGAGAGGATTGTGGCAACCCCTGAGGGTATGTCACTCTTCACCTCGTCATCAAGTTTCTTTAGGGTTGCAAGGAAACACCGACAGCCCTGCCTCAGCCGCCGTTTCACTTGGAGTGCTGTGAGGTTGGCTTGGGGTAGAGTTTCAACACGCTGAATCTGGGGGATTGGAGACAAAGTGATAGTCCGTCGTCCACTAAAGATTCGTAATGTCCTTGAGGTGAAGCACATAAGCGCTTTGTGGCTCACCAGCCATGGATCCCCTAGTACAACATCGAAGGGGTCCATGAGGTCCAACACCGTTAGGCGAACAGTGGTTGTGAAGCCGGGCAATGTGAGGCGCGTTGTACACTCATCGATNCCTGCCTCAGCCGCCGTTTCACTTGGAGTGCTGTGAGGCTGGCTTGGGGTAGAGTTTCAGGACGCTGAATCTGGGGGATTGGAGACAAAGTGATAGTCCGTCGTCCACTAAAGATTCGTAATGTCCTTGAGGTGAAGCACATAAGCGCTTTGTGGCTCACCAGCCATGGATCCCCTAGTACAACATCGAAGGGGTCCATGAGGTCCAACACTGTTAGGCGAACAGTGGTTGTGAAGCCGGGCAATGTGAGGCGCGCTGTACACTCACCGATCACCGACACCTCCCTATCATCACCGACAACCACCGTGCCTGTACGAGGAGTGTACTTTAACTGCCACGTGCGCACAAATGCTCCACTCAAAAAGGAGTCATCTGCTCCGGTGTCAGCAAGGATACGTGCTGGAGCACCTGCAAGCTTGCCATCAAACTGCATGGTCATGCTTGCCTCAGATTTGCGTAGGAAAAGGCTCGATGGGGGTTTGCCCTCCAAGTGGTAAATGCGATAGGCACGAGTGCTTCTTCGGAGCTCCATCATACCATCCATCTGTTCCCACATGCGGTGTCCCTTTGTGAACGAGGCCAAAAGCTTCCATCCTTTGAAGGAAGACATGTTCATCGTTGGACTGACAGGTACAACCACCGTGATTGACGTTAGAGAATTTCTCGTGTGAGCCTCATGTGCAGCTTCTAAAACAGGCAACCAAGTTTCCTTTGTAGCAACAACCAGACATGTACGGTTTTCCAAGTTTTCCTTGGTTGCATACACAAGTGGACATGAGCGATCATGGAAGAGGGACTCAGGGTTCAAGAATGGTGCATAGATTGTGGAGAAACATTGTGCTGAAAGAAACTCAAAGTTTTTGAGATCATCATCACAAAACATGAATATTCTACCCTCGTCCTCTCCATGACTCACGGCAACCCCAGATAGCAGTCCACTTGTGGCTACTGGGGATCCTGAAAATCCTGCTCATGGCCATGCTGGGGGCGGCGAGCGCGTCCGGCCGCTCCTCCCTCAAAATCCTGATCCTCCTCACCAGGGCGTCCGTGTCCACGCTGGCCACCGTGTGCACCAGGACATTGCATAGCTGCAAAGGCCTGGCCCTGGCGTTGGCCCCCCTGAGGGCGCCCCTGGCCTGGTGGGGCATTGCCTTGGCCCTGGCGCTGTCCACCTTGCTGCTGGCCGCCACCATGGAAACGGTTCTGACCTCCGCCATTCGGACGATGTTGGCCACCGCCATGGCGCCAACCAGGCCCGTGGTGCTGCTGGCCGTGCTGCTGTCCCTGCTGCTGCTGTGACTGCTATTCACGATGACGACAGTCACGTGCGATATGTCCAGCCTTGTTGCAAATCCTGCAGATGACAGCGCTGCGGGTTGTGTTCTCTCCATCGTGACGACGAAACTTCTTTGACGGCTCCAATGTGGCGTCTGCAGAGCGCTTTGCGGCGCCACCTGTTGGAGCTGGTGTCTCACGTGAAGTGTGGCTCTCGCGCGCATCGCGATCCCAAAGGCCCGAGTTCATCTTGTAGACCTTGCAAACGCGTGTCACAAGGGCGCGCAGACTCTCCCACTCCTTTCCGCCATCCTGGAGGCAGAAAACCCGAAGCTGCGGGCTGGCCAAACCAGTCAGAAAGAGGTCGATCTTGGCTTGTTCAGTCAGGTGACGCTCGTCCACCTTCTTTGCTGTCTTAAGAAAAGTATCCGCATACTTCTCCAAAGACATGCCTCCTTGCATGTAAGCTTCCAACTCTTTCTTCGCCTTCTGGGAGTCAGCGGGTTTGGAAAAGAGCTCGCGCATGAGTACGCAGTACTCCTCCCAACTCGGGTCGGTTTGTAGCTGCTTCTCCTCGCAAAGCTCTGTCAGCTTCTCAAAGGATTGAGGCTTGAGGGAGAGCATCCCTTGGGCACCCCACTCTTCCTTGTCTGCCTGGGCAAGGCGTAGGTGGCGCTTGAGAATTTTCAGGAACGTGTTAACCTCTCCCGTCCCATCGTAGCGATCCGCCGGCTCCAATACCACGCGGCCGCTGGTCGCACCCATCCTTTGGGCTCGAGGTGGTGCAGCTGCGACCCTCATCCGTGGTGCGTCAGCTTGTGCCCGTGGGGCAGGTCCGCCGACCGGGGCGTGAAGCGCGTTTTGAGCAGCCCTGCATATATTTTCGATGCTTGCACGCTCACGGCGCTCAAAGATCTGCTCCACCTCATCCTCGGCTGCATGGCGAGCCGCTCCCACGGCCGCATTCAGCACCACCCGCTGGTTCGCTGCTTTGTTCACGCGAAGGGTCTCAAGTGCCTGCTCCGCCACCTTTGCCTTGTGCTCAGCAACTGCCAACTCGCGGACCATCTTGGCGTTTTCTTCATACAGTCTCTCATTGAATCGTTGCGTTGTGGACACCCGTTCACAAAGGCTGGCGCGTACCATGTCACCATCGTACGCCAGAGCACCCATGATGGTCATCGCAAGATCCATGTCTTCTGCTGAGAGGCGAGCTCGAAGCTTGTCGAGTTGGCCTTCGACGTTGAGGCGGCGCGCGGCACTGCCGAGTGCGCGTTCTGCCACCACGGCGCTTGGAAGGTTCGCCCGGTGGCCTCCCTCACCCTCAACACGGGGAACAACACGACTGCCTCCATCAGCACGTTGAGACAGTCGCTCCACATCTGCCTCCTCAGCCGCTTCCATCGATTCAGACTTTCCGGCCTCACTGCCTTTGCTGGCGGCATCGTGGGCCTCAGCTTCTTCGTCCATGTCTTGCTCGGCCTCGATGACCACCTGATCCGCAGGCTCGTCTGGGGATTCGTCCCCATGCTCGCCACCGTCGATGACCTCCTTGGAGTTGGCGGCAGTGGCTGCACCCTCTTCAGCAGTCTTCGAGCCTTCGTTGGCCGGGGTCGGTTGAGCATCGTGGCCAAAGTCGAGCTCAACGATCAACTTGCGGGGTTGCCCATCGCCTTGTGGTTTGACTGCGTGGGCACCTTCGTTCTGTTGCTCGTTGTTAGGACGCTTTGGCGTCTTGTCTCTTGGCGACGCCGGTTGAGACTTTTCCCCTTACGTCATTGGCTCTCGGCATGGCTTTGCGAGGTGGCTCACCGGTGCCAATGTCCCGCGACGCTCCTTGGACCCCATGGGTGTTTTCTCATTTGAGCGGCGTGGGCTAACGTTTGGAGGACGCCCCATAACCACAGAAAGTCCGGTCTCGAGGCCCGCCATTGCTTTTGCAACGCCTCGCTACGGGTCACCCTTTTCCCAACCTCCTTCCTTTGTGATTTTTTTTTCTTTTTTTTTCTTTTGAAATGGGTGGAGGACACACTGTCAGTCAACGTGTGCCTCACTTCAAACCCTTTTTGGGAGGTAGGTGGCCTTCTCAAAGCTTGCCCTCCTTCACCTCGTAAGAGGTGGACCGAGGTAGCTTGGGAGGTTCCCTCCTTCACCCTCTTGAGCGGTGGGCCAAGGCTCCCAAAGCGTGCCCTCCTTCACCTCGTTAGAGGCGGACCAAGGTGGCTTTGAGGAGTCCCTCCTTCACCCTCTTGAGTGGTGGACCGAGGTTCCCAAAGCGTACCCTCCTCACCTCGTGAGAGGTGTACCGAGGTGGCTTGTGAGAATTCCTCCTTCACCCCCTTTTTTTTGTTTTGTGGAAAGAGGTTGGTCGCTGCTGAGAGATTTTTTTTTTGTTGAAGGATGCAGCACGAAATTTCTGAAAGTAAGATGTGGTCACAACTCTTGGAATCCAAAGGAGAGCGAAAATCTCTTGAGAAATGGAATAACCACGTCCAAATGGTACAAGAACGGTCTCTAAGTCAGAAAATCAAGTAGAGAATATTTTTCTGAGCTAAACAAAACGGCATGAAGTTTGGAGGTCCGGAGGCCAAGATATGGCTTTTCCCTTCTCCTTTCCACCCTGGAACTCGGGGTTGACTTGGAAGTCTCCCTGACCGTGGAGAAAAAAAAAGAAGAAATTCGGCCTTGGAGGCTTGTTCCCTCTCAATTCGCCTTTGATTGCCTCCCTTGCCGTTGTAGCAGCTCCTGGCCACGCAAGCAGCTGGTCCAGCAACCCCCTGCTTTGGCCAACCTCCTCCCGTCGGTCTCTCCTCACAGCAAAACGGATAGTGGCGCGGCTTCGCGGTTGGAGGAGGTGAGGTTGAGACGGGGGAGAGAGAGAGAGATTTTAGGAGGGTGGAGTAGTTGGGGCGAAGTAGGGACTCCAAGGTTGGGGAGGGTGAGAGTGACGAGTGGTGGATGTGGAGTAGTGGGCAGGTAGCGTTCCGCCCGCGCAATTGCAAAGTGCGACTGTCACTCGTCGATGGGCACACTTCTCCTCGTGCACAGTGACGAAGTGCACGGAGGGATGAGGACGAGCGGTGAGGTCACCGGTCGTTCTGGCTCTGATGCCAAATGTAACGCGGAAGTTGGGACTTAGCGTTGAAAGGTCTCGGCGAGCTCGGAAAAGTTCGCGTTGTAAAACTAAATGACCATCCTCCACGACGGAGTGATCTTTCCTTGCCCGAGTCGTCATGGCTCGCCTCGCCCTTTCGAAGCTACGTTGTTGTTTCTTTATAAAGTTATGATTAGTTAATTATTCATAATTATTTATGCATTTCTTTAGAAAGAACGGTGGAAACTTCCTGACCGTAATTCCTGTCGAGATGCTCGACGGGATTCGATTTCCATTTCTTGCTTCACGCGTTTGCGTCAAACTTGACGCGACCTCTTGGTGTCGATCGCGCAACAGTGTCCATGGACTGTCGCAATCAAGTAATGATTACGACAGTTCATTCTTGACTATAAGATTTTGGTTCTGTTTGAAATTTTCACTGTGTTACAAGCCCGGTAGCAGCCCGGCTATCTCGAAGCTCGGCAACTAAAGGGGGCCCATTTATTGACCGCCGCCTGAACATAGGCTACGGCGCTGATGGATCCTGCAATACAGGTCCTCGCATGAGGACAAGGGAAGAACCTGGGCCCCAAGGTCGATTTAACCCCCAAAAAGTCTCCAGTTGCATGCAGCGCACGTCAGATATTTGTCCAGTAAACAATCGTTCGCGCAACAGTCATCAGGCTTTGGGACACGTGGACGTATGGTCGGTGTGGCCGTGACGATGGGTGAATCTGTCGATCTACCGCACCCACGTGCTCCTCACCCATCTCGTTGCACCACCCACGCTGCACCGACTGCGCTGCTCTGCCCATACATGCCGCTGCCTGCGCCACTCTGAGCGACTGCACGATTGCCTCTCGTGCTTGCCAGGACAGTGTCACCTGCCGTCTGCCGCTGCCAGGTTGCCGCCCGTGGTGCGTCCAGCGCGTCTCACGCACGCCATGGCCATTCCGTCGTCGCCAGCCGCTGCTGCCGCTGTTGCGTCTAGGGGTCGGAGCAGCAACACCTCTGCGCCGGCGCCGTCGAGCGATGGTCCCAGTCACAACGTGATCCATGACCACCTCCGTTCGCCGTCGTCGCCATTGACGATTACCCCTGCCAACCGCACCGACGGCCACGGCGCCGCTGCCACTGCCGTAACTTGCGCCGTCGGCCAGCTGCACACGGCGGCAGCGGCGGAGGGCGTTGCGGCGATGGAGACGAGGCTGTACGTGTGGGGGTACAATGGGCAGGGGCAGACGAGCCACGCCGCCGGCATGAGCGGCCACCCCAGCACGTGGCGGTGCCAGCGCACGCCCATGCCCGTGTGCGTACCATACACCGCCTCCGGCTCGACGTCGCGCGCAATCCGCGCAGACCCCAGTCAAACCGATGCTGCGCCTGCGACCTCCGCCGCGGCCAGGGCGAGGGCAGCGGGACACGGATGGGCAGGGCAGTCGGAGGTGGTGGCAAAGGCCAGGGGGAAGGCCAAGGCGAAGGCGAAGGCTGTGGTGGTGGACGTGGCGTGCGGACTGGAGCATACGGCGTGTGTGGCGTCGGACGGCAGCGTGTTCACATGGGGTCGCAACGACTACGGCCAGCTCGGTGACGGCACCGAAACAGACTGCAGGTGACATGCCGTGCCGTGCCGTGCCGTGCCATGCTGTGCCATGGAGGGGAGGGGAGGGGAGGGGAGG
>SZWC01011096.1:0-39201 GCA_023375785.1 Penium margaritaceum | reverse complement strand
AGAAAACACGCGTGGGTGGAGAAGAAAACACGCGTGGGTGGAGAAGAAAACACGCGTGGGTGGAGAAGAAAACACGCGTGGGTGGAGAAGAAAACATGCGAGGGTGGAGAAGAAAACATGGTGCGGTGCAACGTGTCTGTGTGTGTTTGTGTTTTTGCTTCTACTTTTGCTCGAGTTGTTTCACTGCCCAAGTAGTGTGCTGTGGCTGTTGGGGCGTGTGAATGCGCACACAAGCAGGGACTGGCTGCTGTCTGGTGTGGACCTGGACCTTGACGCACCCCACCCTCGGAGGCAGCAGCAGCAGCAGAAGCAGCAGCGCTGTGTTTGCCGTCAGCAGCACCACAGGGGAGGGCACCACGACGACGACGCGCACGTGCACCACCACCGCTACCTCTGACGCCACAACGCCAACACACATGTGCTCACGTACCGTGATGCGTTGCACCATGGCGTGGCGTTGTGTGGCCCTTGCGTTGACTGTGGTGGTGATGGCAAGTGGCGACGGACGTGGCACGCAGCATGAAGGTGGTTGTTGTGATGGCATGTGCGACGTCGCATTGTCGTGCAGCGGTGTGCAGTGTGGTGACCACGCGAGTTGTACAGATGAGCATGGATGGTCTCGGTGCGGATGGCGCAAGTGTGGACCACATTCTAGTCCTATGCTTGCCTTGCATGCCCATGGAGACGGGTTGGACGCATGCACGCTCTCGCACATGCCCATTCGGAACACATGCAATGAGGTGCTCAACGTGTGATGGCGGGTATACAATGTGGTGCAACAAAACCCACTGTACAAATGACCCCCCGAGGAACCTAGCCATAGACTACTTGTGTGAGAGCACTGCCATGGATGGATGCGTGTCTGGGAATGTGCATGGAACATGACATTGTCGCGACGCCTAGTGTTCGGTCATGTGATTGTCTTCAAAATGAAAACCCTACTTTCTGAATTTGGTTCCAGCATGGTCCGGCAAACATGCACTCTGAGTTCACCCAGCTGAAGCGAGTGTACAACGGCCTTTGAACTGCCAACTCTTACGCATGGGCCAAACACACTCGCAATCCCGACATGAAGACGGCTGGGATTGCGAGCGTGTTTGGCTTTTGACGAATGTGGTTGGATATGGGAATGACATGTTTGCGAGTATCATATGATCGCCACACACCCAAATGAAAGTTGTTATGTTGTGTCGCTTTGTTTCACATGTGCACCTTTTGGATGACCCCTTCATTCATCATCCCACCCATGATCCATCTCAAGATATACTCTCACACCCTATGAAACGAGATACCTCATATATTTTGTGATGTTAGTTGTTCATCTGTACTACTCACTATGACAACTTGGTTGTGTCCCTGCTCAAAGTAGATCCTTAATGCGGACTTGGCCAAAGCTGTGATGCGAGCTGTCCCTATCTGTCTTGTACAGCTCTTTGTGACCACTCGACAGTGTCCATACTCGTGCAGATACCTGACGCGGGCACAGTTGGAGCTGGAGCGCCGTCTCCAGCTGCTGGAGAGCTGCTACGGCGTCCAGTTTCCTTGTTGGGACCTCTTGCTATCATTCTATTGACTCCAAGATTTTCTCGGTGCACCGGCCATGTGACCTTTTTTCATGTTTCTGCCTTCTCTATCCACCGCTCGATGGGGGACCTGTTGTGATGTGAGTCGTCCCCGTCTGTTTGTAAACCTTATTGTGAGCACTCGACCGTGTCCATGCTTGTGCAAATCTTTTGTGCGGACCCAGCTGGCGCCGGAGCACCGACGGGTGGTGGCCCCACTTGCTCGCAGCTGCCAGACAGCTCCCAGGGCGTCCCGGGTACTTGCTCGGATGCTTTACGATTTTTCTGTAGTCGCTAGAGTTTTCTTGGTGGAATGGGTCTTGAGCCCGATTTGCATGTTTTACCTGTGTGTCCACTTATCTATGCTGGACCTGTACATGTGACCAATCGTAGCGTCCGACTCAAGATTTTGCATCTCTTGGTTCAGACGTGTTACGTGTTGGTTTTTGCGCATCTTCATTGTGCTCTATTGTGTCCTCCCGGCTTGTGTACATCAGCGTGCAGATGACTGACAGCGAGACTCGATGTTGCTGGACTGTCGTCCGGTGGAGCCGATGCACGCTGAGGCCTACTTGCAGTTCGCTGGAGCCTCCTCTCTCCGACGACGTGCTCAGCTCCATCGGCACGTCTCTTCGGCGGTCGGGCCGTCCGCGGTCACTGCCACCACAGATCCTGTCTGCATACGCCTGGCGCTGGATCTGACTGTACCACTACGTCTGCAGCGTCATGCTGTGCCTATGATCCATATCTCATGTTGAGTGGCACTGCTTGGCATCATGGACCATCGTAGGCACTGCCTGGGTTCGGGCAACCATAACTCTTTGCTCCTATTTTTCTAGCTCTTTATGACGGCACGACATCGTTCGCAGCGTCGGTATTATGCTATGGTCCAGTTTAAAGGCAAAACAGACGATGCCTGGGTTTTTCGGCCATCGGCCGTCTGGCAAGGCTCACCGAGAAAACCCCTCCTGCCAAAGAATAGGTCTAGGTCTATTTTCTCATTGGCTGGTTAGCTGAGTAACAAGCTCTACAGAGCGGGGGGGGAGCTAGAACTTGGAGGGTCTCCCATTGTTGCTCATTCTTCATTTTAATCAGTCTTTTTCAGTTTTCAGCTGCTTTCTGGCGCTAACACTGGCGCGTGTGTTTTTGACTAAAAAACCCAGAGCTTCCAGACTTAGACTCTAGAGCAGCAGAGTGAGGGGGCAGCACACTTAAGCAACGAGCGTGGAAGCCCGCATGCTGTATCAATAACGCTGCTGCCCCGACCTGCTGCCTAGCTTTTCTATTTTTACGTTTGGATGCTTGTGCACAGAGCTGCGGCCAAAACAATGGTTTTGCGCTGGTTTTAGAACAGTCTGACACTGCTGTGTGCGTCACCCGCCGTGTGCCGCGGCAAGTATTTATGTTTTGTGTTTGTCAGTTGTCATTCCTCTCTGCATTACTAAGCTATTGGAGCTTATGAGACTTTGCGCGTCTCCCCAGCCTATTTTTTTGCTGTTTCTTGCACCTGCTTGCTTGCTAGTGCACAAGCTGACTAGACTGTGTCGCCATATTAGCATCTGCAAGGCAAAAACACTTCCCAGCAAATTTTCATGGTAGAAGGTGTCTGTCTCGTTAGACTCTCCACACGTTCCGCTCGGACCGTGGTGGTGAGGCCTTAGGCGAGATAGACACCTTTTCACGGCACGGTTTTTTTCAACAACTCTACGCCTACTTCACCACAGCCAAACGTCGTGTTTGAGCGTTCGAACCACACCATGGAGGATGCGGTCCGCGCCATGTGGTTTGAGTGCGGTCTTCTAGAGTTCTTTGCCTTTAAGGGGATTTCCTACATGACACAAGTGTGGTACCGCCTACCGCAGGGTCCTCTTCCGGACGATGTCATGACGAATGAGTTGTCGTTCGGCCATATCACCGACCTCCGTCTTGCTCGTGTTTGGGGATCCATAGCCTGCGAATGATACAGGGAGGACCAACATGGGTCTGAGATCTCACCTCGGGGTTGCATGTGTGCTTTCCTTGGCATATCCCCGCGGTCAACGACCTGGCGCTTTGGGACCCTACTTGTCACCGCATCGTTTAGTCTTGAGACGCTCTCTTCTTCGAGGCTCTCACCTATCGTGACCTATCCAGCATGCTGTCATTGGCCGCTGACCACGTTCCCACCTGTGCGGCTTCCCGACGAATGGGGGAGTCTAGACCTACGGATGGGTCCGTCCGGGCCTCCTCACATGTGGTCCGTGTTATTCTTCTATGCCCCATGGCCACTGCTATGGCTTGACGGACAGGTTGGGCATGCAGTGCTCCCTTGGAGTAAGTCCCCCTAACCTTATTCCAGGTGCAAGTCCAAGCGAGACACCAGAAGTGTAGCGTAACAGATAGCATGTTGGACTTAGGGACCACAGGTCCTGCGATCAAGCCTTGATGTGCGCAGGAAGGTTTTTGACCTTCCTGCACAGGGGAAGCTTCGTAAACATTTCTCCATGCATGAGGAGAGTACGCCACTTGGCGGTCAGTGGATGCGCCTATTGGCGGACTGGTGAGGTGGTGTGGAGTGACCACCCCAAAAGTGCTACGACCCACACACCTTAGAAGCCACGCCTAGGACTATATGTACCAGGCTCATTCCTCATTCTATTTACACAATCTGGCCTTAGATGCTCCTCACAGAGTTGTCCAACTAAGGAACAGTATAAAGAAGACACTGGTTGGTCTAAGCCCCAGGAGTTAGTCTTTGACTAGCACCTCGCGCGAAAGTGACCAAGTGTTAAGTGGACAATGTTGCTAGCAAGTGATTGCCTAGGAACTGCTCAGTGTGGAACCGTGATCCTGAGGGTGATATCTTCTCCTAGCTGAAATGCTAGGAGCGGACGGTAAGTGCTATTGTGTCGGCCCTCTTTTCTAGTCCGCTTGCCTCAGGCCGGTTGACAGTCCGGGTGATGACGATCCAACCATTATGGCTATTGGTCTAGTGCCCTCGTCAGCTCCTTCTGGCACACCTGCTTTTGCGACAGGGTCCGTCCCTTCTAGCACACCTGCGCTCGTGTCAGTCCCAGACCAATCGAGTACACCTCCTCTAGTGCCAGTGCCAGTGTGAGTCCATTCTGGCAAACCTGCTCTTATGCCAGTGTTAGTCCCTACTAGCACACCTGCTCGCATGCCAGTGTCATTCCCTTTTGGCATCCTTGCCTCTGTGCTAGTGCCGGTCCTCTCTGGCACACGTACGTCCGTGCCCATGCCGGTTTGCTCTGGCACACCTTGACTCGTGCATGTGGCAGTCTACTCTGTCACAAATCGTCCTCTGTCTCCACATGCTTCCGCGGCGTGCTAGCTAGTACCTGTCCATGATCTACCTGCATCCTCTCCCTTTCCTGCGAGCCTGGAGTCCCAACGGCTGTGGACCAGCGGGTTGCTATGCAGCCAGAGGTAAACACCTTAGCTTCGGGCTACTCTAGTGAGCCTTGTGGTCGTCTTCGACCGCTGGCCTCTTGGGCTTAGCGGACGGTCGATTTGGCACCTAGACGCTCCACTCATAGTGTTCAGAGTGGCGATCCTGGCATAAAGACCCTTCGCCTGAGTGTCCTGGCGGACTTCACTAAGATCCACCCAGTGTGCCCTGTCGGTCCCAAGTTGGTCTCCGGAGAGTTCTTGGTTGCTTGCGACGTTGTAGCCGATCTTGTCGTGGTCAGATCGAGTTTGAACGCGTGCGTCCTAGCCACCCAGAGCTCTCCCTCAACGATGCTTGATCCAGACACGTTGAAGGAGGCACTCTCAGCTAAGGATGGAGAGTTGTGGTATGGTACTTCTAAGGATGAGCTAAGAGCCATTCGTGAGCACCGTGTCCATGAGCTTGTTGATCCCCCGCATGGACGGAAGCTTGTACACGCCAAGTGGATTTTTGCAAGAAGGTGAAGCCTGATGGCACACTGAATTTCTACAAGGCTCTCTTGACGACCAAAGGGTTCTCACAAGGTGAGGATGTAGATCTCACTGACACCTTTGCACCCGTTGGCCGCGTGACCACCGCTTGCGCTCTGTTTGAGATTGTTGCTCACCATATTGGGGAGCTGCACCAAATTGATGTGAACAACGAGTTCCTCCATGGCACCTTAGAGGAAGAGATCTACATGCTCTAGCCAACTGGATTGGAGGTCGGTGACAAGGTCTGGCAGTTGCGTAAGGTCTTGTACGACTTGAAACGGTCACCCGGGTGCTAGAACATGGAGATCACCGGCATACTGACATGTGTCGGTTAGGTGCAGAGTGACGCCCACCCGTCAGATAGACAGCTGAGAGCTTCACGGCCATCTTCGTCTATGTGGACAACCTCCTGATTGCGTCTCCTTCTATGGAGGCCGTGAAGGAGGCCAAGGTAGTCGTGTAGGCTGCCTACAAGATTAAGGACCTTGGTCTTGTAGTTGTGTTTCTCAGGATGGATATTGTACGTGGTCGTCAGCGACGGACACTCTTGCGACTTAGGCATGTTACGCTCGCATTGTTGGGAAACGGTTCACTGACCTCCTTGGTGCAGTTCCCATAGCCTCCACCCCCATCACACCTGACAGGGAGTATGATATGAAGTTGGATGATCCAACATAGTTGGGAGAGACAATGGACATGATCACGTACTTGCGCCTGATTGGTTCTTTTTTGTACTTCGCCACTACCACACAACCCGACATTGCCTTTGCCGTAAACCTCCTTGCACAGTTTTCACAATGTCCTTGGGTGAGAGTCCTTCATGCAATAGTGCAAGTGGTGCGGTACATGGTCTCCATACTGTACCTCGAACTCTTTTTTCGACGGTAGTATTTGCTAGTAGTCGACGGCTACAGTGACAGTGACTGGGTGTAGAGCCCTGATGGGCGCATTCGGACTGGCTACGTTCCTACTAAGTGGCACCACTATGTTGTTGCACATCGACAAGCAGGGTTGTATCACACGTAGCTCATTAGAGATTGAGTATGTTGCATTGGGGATAGGGGCTGCTGAGGTAGTGTGGCTACAATGTCTATTTTGTGAGTTACTTCAGTCTCTTCCTTGAATCATCTTGCGTCGTGACAACCAGAGTGCTCTTGCCATTGCAGAGAACTCTGCTGTGTTTCATACACGCAGGAAACATATTGCTGCTGAGCATCTCTTTTTGCGTGATCATGTGGAGCTACAAGTGATCTCCGTCATCTGGCAGACATGCAGCAGGCTGACTTCCTGACCAAGGCACTCATTATGCACGGAAAGTTCATTGTAGCCATTCATTATGTCGGGCTTTCCCCTAGCCTCAGAGTGGCTGACAGTGGGATATGTGAGTATGGAATTCAAAGCATCTTGTTGCGTACCTGTGTTATTTCTGCACGTGTATGGTCATGCGTACCATCGGGTCATGGGGGAGTGTTGTGATGTGAGTCGTTTCTGTCTATTTTTACAACTCACTGTGACCACTCGGCCGTGTCCATGCTTGTGCAGATCCCTGATGCGGACGTACCTGGTGCCGAAGCACTGAAAGATGGTAGCTCTATCCACTTGCAGCTGTCAGACAACAGCCATGTTGTCCCGAGTGCTTGCTATTCTACTCTGCACTTTTTCTATAATCGGTAGATATCTCTCTGTGGACTGGGTTATGAGTCTACTTTGCATGTTTTACATTATGTTTCCACTAATCAATGCTGGACCTATACGTGTAACCAGTCGTAGTGTCTGGCTCAAGAATATGCATCTCTAGATTCAGACAATGTTGCATTTGGATGCTTGTGTGCATAGTTACAGCCAACACGATGGTTTTGGTTCTGGCCAGCGGATTTTGTCGTGTGTATCACCCGCCGTATGCCGCGGCAGGCATTCATGCTGTGTGCTTATCAGTTTTCATTCCTCCTTGCACAATTAAACTACTGGAGGTTATGAGACTTTGCACGTCTCCGTAGCCTAACTCTTGCTATCCCTTGCACCTGCTTGCTTGCTAGTACACGTGCTCACTGGAATTTGTCACCATGTCAGCTACAACAAGGCTAGAAAGCTTCTTAGCAATTCATCAAGATCCATGTATGTGACCTATCGAAGCGCCGGCTGAAGATTATCCATCTTTAGGATCAGACGGTGCATCGTTTGGACGCTCGAGCGTAGAGTTACGGCCAAAACAGTGGTTTTGGGCCGCTTGTAGGGCAAACTGACCCTGCCGCTTGCGTCACCCACCGTGCGCCGCGGTAGCCATTTATGCTATGTGCTTTTGAGCTGTCATTTCTTCGTGCACATTAAAGCTATTGCGCTTATGAGACTCCGAGCGTCTGGCCTAGCCCAATACTTATTGTTTCTGCACCTGCCCTCTGTGCTTGTGCTTTCGGTGACTGGTGTTGCCTCATCAGAAGCAAAAGTGATAGGAAGCTTTGAGGTAGCTTCTTTAGGTATAAGAGGAGTGAGGCATCCCTCAGCGAGCTGCACAGTAGAGACTCACCAGTGGCAGCAGCAGTGAGAGCTACAGCTATAACCACGGGTCCTCAGAGGACCCATCACGCCACGGTGGCCCACCGTAGGATGTAGCATCAGCAGAGACGTTGTTATGATGGCAGTTGAAGCTGCATCATCAGGCCATCACCGCGGAGGCAATAGTGGTTTGCCCAAACCTGTCCACTAGCAGTTCAAGCATGTGGTGGTGCTGGACCGTCCACAAAGCTTCCTTGAAGTTTCATTTTAGGTCACGCCTACCCCCCCCGGACGCTCGAGAGCGGGATTGCCACAGTTGACCACTATTTTAAGGTGAAAGGGCTCATTGAAAAGCTCTGGTCATGAGCTCTCCAACGTATCCACTCACGCTTTGTTTGGTGCCTTGTAGCCGCCAAGACATAAAGAATCGATCTCAGATCTAGAATGTTTTTTGAATTTTGGGCAAAGAAGAAAACAATGACATTTTGGAGTTTTTTGAATTTCTTTTCACGAAACCATCACCATTGCATTCAGCGTCCTCTCCCACATCCTCGCTCCAGATTTTGCTGTATTTGGATAACCTTCATGATGATGTCATCATTGTGGGTGATGTCATCATCAACACAGCCAAATTTGTGGCTGAGATATTAGATTTTGCTAACGTTTCAACTCCTCAAGAAATGCAGTCAGATTGCCGATCTGACCGCTTTCACGTTATGTCCTGCCTAGCAGCCCAGACGGCGTTGCACCAAGACAAGGGAAAGGGACCTGTTGACCCCTGTGGCTCATGCTCAGTATCTTAGACCTCTAGTCATCTCTCTCAGGCCATTGAAACACTGTTCCAAGCGTAACAGAATATCCGGTAGTAGCAGGTAGCTTTGGCGACTACCCTCCAAGAGATATTCACCATGTTGCAGGGACTGAGCAATCATCGTCAGCCACAACCACCTGGTTGTGGCTCACGATGGTGCCCTGAGCAACAGCTGGACATCTAGCAGCCAGGGGTGTAGCCGTTATCACAACAGTGGCAGCAGGGCTTCCAATAGGTAGGCGTGCAGCCGCCAGGCATTCGGCAGCAGGTAGAGACAATAGTAACAGACGATAGCCACACCCACAAGGCACTCCATTGCCCTGCCAACATTCTTTTGGCCCCCCACTACGGCAGGTCATTGAGGGGATAAGCCATCTTCAGCTGGGTCAGCGGACCACTCTCGTCGAGGACCCTAGTCCTACGCGCCGACCTCTTGGTGCGCCCCTCATGGACTTCCAATTCTCTGTACCCTAGAGCAGGCCCCTGAGGTCGTCCACCCCACGGAGTGACGACCAAAGGACTTCAAGACCCCACCACCTTGCTATAATAGCGATGTTGGGTTTGATGCATGGGAGATCCTCTTCTAGGTGTGGGCTGATACGGAGGGTGTCCGGCCATATTACCCAAGCCAATATCGGACAACCGACCCCCGTCAGGTGCAGTTTGCAACAAGAGCCATGCGAGGCTGGCTCTACGCCGTGCCCCACGACATAACGATTGACTTCCGCCCATTTGTGGGGGCTCTTGGCACGGGAACTGGAGCTACTCCCCGCCGTGCCTGGGAGTTGGTCCTGACTCTCCTGGCGACTGAGACTAATGTGACGGTGGCAGCCCATTTTTACGAGTTCAGCTCCCTCCGACAGGGTCCCTCTGAGTCATCAGCAGCTTACTGGCGACAGGCCGTGCAGATTTACACTCGTCTTGGCACCATTGACGGCTCCCAGATTTGGGCCCTCCACACCATCATGGTCGGGGCCCACATGGAGTTGGTTGACATGTTCTCCTACTTCAACCAATCGCTTCTCATTTAGCTCTCTGACTCATTGAAGCTGCTCCCATGGGCTCATCGGTACTACATGCAGCAGAAGACTGCAAAAGAGGCTCTCCAGGCTCATCAAGCAAGTCTGCTGGCTGCCGCAACGATCACCTTGCCAACTACCCCTCTTATTCTCAGCACCTCCAACTCCATGCCCTCGTCTTTACCCTCTACTCTGACACCCTCTTCCCAGGGCGTGGCCTAAGCTGCACAAGCGAAGAAGGACAAATGGAGCCGTTTCAAGGGGTAGCAGTAGTAGTTGCAGTAGCGTTAGCAGTAGTTTGGTGGTGGCAGTGGACGTTTTGTTCACTGCTATAACTACAGAGGCATGCATCGCTATATGAAATACGTCCTGCCTCTTGATTGGGCACTGATAATGTAGGATCTTCACGCTGCCCATGCCCAATGGTCAGCTGCCTCCAGCGCCACCCAGTCCCACCGCGCGACCATGACGACAGCTCATACTCCGACTGCCTCTGGCGACGCTCAAACCGTAGACCCACACAACTACATCATCTCGGATCTTTGTCACCTTGTGACCCTTCGCACTCAGGGAGGTGCAAGTGTGTCGACATTGCTATGTGGTTCGTAATCTGCTTTTCCACTTGCATTTGTGGTCTGTGGTGATGCTTTTTTGTGTTTGTGCCGTCCCTGTTGAGCGTCCAACAAATGCGGAGTGTTTTGTGGCTTGTTGCTTGGTGTCAATGACAGGCCGTGAGGCGAGTGGCACCTAGATCATCGACTCAGGTGCTATTTACCACATGACTTGTCGTCGCGCTGATTTCATTTTTTTCGATCCCGGTTGGGTCTCTTTGGTCTGTTCACATGGGGCCTGGTCCGTCCTTGCCAGTCCAAAGCGTTGTAGTTGTCCGCTTTGATGGCCCGTCTGGCCCCCTACACATTTCTGACATGCTTTACGTCCCTACTATGGAGGTGCCTGTTGTCTGTGCATGTCTGCACTTGGATGGGCTCTTTGTCGAGCACTTTGCTCACTCTGCCACTGTCTCCACCTGTGATACTCATACTATCGTCCTCTGTGCGTCTGTCATTGATCACTTGTACCATGTCCCTCACTGCCCTCCCTCTGTGTCTCCGTTCTTTTCCTATTTTTTCCACATGTTTTTGACTGGCGTGCTCTCCTGCAAGCACCAGGGCTTGTTGCATCGTTGCCTCTTTCATGTGGGCTTAGACAAAGTGTCTAAGCTCATTCGGACACAACTTGCCCTCGGTCTTGAGGTGGTTTCCTTCGAGAAGCCGAGGAAGACCTATTGTGTGAACTGGGTGTGGTGTGCTAACCTCAACCGGATGGTGTAGGCACCAACCGGCGGCAACGGCGACCAAGGGGAGGCCGGTGTACACCTTCCCAGGTTTGCGGAAGTGTAGGGTCGTCTTGGGGGAGCACGGAACACGTGTGGCACAGTGGGAGTGAACTGTACTTCTTATTCAAGTATCAACATACAAGACTATCTGTACATGATGACACATCCTAGGCGGCCCGAGGTCGCCGAGCCGTGCGTGGGCCTGTACAGGCCGGGTATGAGCGTTATTGCCTTAGAAGCAAGTAGCTCACCTTCCCAGATTTCCAACGCACCAAGAATGGCACCATTCTATGGAGGAATGACCGAGATATGGCCATTTCCGTGAACCATGGCAATTTGCCGCTGGTAGTACCACAAGCGGCGGTGACGGCCGCCCGAAGTGCCCTTTCTGGTAATAACACATCGGGGTGCCATTCCAAAGCACCCTCGGCCCTCAATGATCTTTGACTCATTGACTATCCGGGCCCCAAGGCGCGCTTTGGCCTTGTTGGGTCTTCCGAGGGTCAAGCCTTGGTCCTTGGGGACGATTTCCCGTCACCTTTTTCCGCTTGGCCGGTCCAACCTTTGGTCGGACGTAACTTCCTCAATTCTTGATGGATCGACCCCGTTTTTGGGTTGATCTCGCACGGTTTCTCCTCTACACTCCAGATTCACAGTCAGATTACATATTCAAGGAAGCCTCAAGCCTTGATCAGTGCTGTTGGAACTGTCCGACTTACACACGTTCTCTTTTGAGCCCAGGGTAAGATGCATTGGTGTACTTACCTTGACTCTGCTCCATGGCATTTTGCCCTCTAGAGCTGGTCCACTCAGACCTGCTCGGTCCTCTTTCTGTCGAATTTTTCCATGATCGAGGGTGATATGTGCTTACTTCACTGATGATTTCACCCATATGTGGTTGGTCTACAACCTCTACCACAAGAGTGATGCTGCTCTCGCTGTCCGCTTGGGGCTGATGGATATGGGGGTACCTGAAAGTGACAAAACCGGTTTCCTGATGAAGATTATCTCACATGAAAGTTGTATAGAGGATGCTTCATAGATTCCAACATGCTTTGTGGAGCTCAATTCGGTATCCGTTTGAGTGAGATATGGATTTCCAGAATTTGGAGACCATGGATCACGTTCAAGTGACGACCTGAGCAATTTCAGCTCAAAAGGGGGCAAAGTTATTGACTAGGATGACTGAGAGCGGCCTTGAAGGAGAAAATCCAGTTGGAGGACCTCCAAAAGACTTATAGGAAATACGAGTCCAAAGCCGTGCAGGTCGTTGGAGACATAATTCTCATGCATGAAAATGTGACTACTGCTTATCTCGTTAGGCTAGGAAAGTGTGCTAGAGGATCAACATTGACAGAGTATATCCTAGGGCTTCCTTGGCCAAATGAGGCGTGTAAGGGCTTTCTACAAAGCTGTGTAAATGTGATTTCTTAATCAAGAGTCCATTTAGACGTTTGCATTCTTTACTGACCTACATTAGCTTCCGTAATTTCTGTCTTGACAACTTGCAACGTCCTGTCACAAAACAGTTGGTCCTACCTAGGCGGCTCTTTGTGAGCCTGATCACCTCCCTAAGGGCTGCCCCAAGCTTCCATTTGTGGTATCAGAGTTAGAACAAGGCTTTGCCTCATCCTTCAGGTATTCCTTGCACCCTGTTGTGTGAGAGAGTCGTTCGTGGAATGAATGTTGTACTACCACGACGACATCGGTTTCTGTGGTGGCGGACGTCAACATCACCAAGTTCAAAGGCAAGGACATTTTCAAGTGGAACAATAACATGAAGATGGTACTGATGGAGAAGGCACTCTGGAGCCATGTGAGTGAGAAGGAACCAGCTCAGTCCTCTTCCTCACATAGCAAGGCCCGTACCTACCGCGAGAAATGTGACCACGCCCTCGCCACCATGTACCTCTACCTCTCGGAACAGTAGCAACTCCTCGTCCATGGCATCCTCACGCCAAAGGAGGTTTGGAAGAAGCTTGAGTCTACTTAGGTTTCCAATTCAATCCTCATGAACATGCAGCAACGTTGTCGCTATCACACTTTGAAAATGGATGAGTCCAAATCCATGATTGACTGCATCAACATGGTGAAGTTCCTCTGTGACTAGCTTCCTGCAATCGAGGACGTTGTCAAGGAGTGTGTTCTCATGCTAATCATCCTCTCTGGCCTTCCAAGTAGCTCTCATTCTTGCCCTGGACCAGCGTGGTGACAAGCTCTTCCTCAACGACGTGGAGGAGAGCCTACTGTTTGAGGACGAGTACTGCAAGGGAGATGAAGGAGAACCAGACTGGACATCACTCTTATTACTAAATCTCGTCATGGGGTGGTGCTACAACAACCAGGACCAATGGCAAAGGAGGGAAGAAGAAGGGGAAGTGCCACTACTAAAAGAAGATGGGCCATTGGGCACGCGAATTTTGGAAGAAGAAGATGGACCTTACAGTTGGAGTGCAAGCGAGAAAGCAATCCGACACTTTCCTCAATGCAGTAGAGTAGGAGAGTGGATTCGTGACTATCATCCGGCAACATTGCCTTGTTCTTGATCGAGCCACGCGGCACATGACGTTTCACCAGGAGTGGTTCATCGTGTACATTGCCATTGATCCTCGTCGGGTGTACGTGGGGGACAACCATGAGCAAATGATGGATGGGGAGGGTGAGATTGTATTTTGTGCTTTTCATTGAGGGCAAGCACATGGAAAGTCGTGTGAAGGGGTTGCTCCATGATCCGGGGCTTGCAGGTAACCTTCTCTCGGTTTCTTTTCTCATCTTCAAAGGTATGAAGGTTCACTTTGAAAATGGTGACTGCACCATCTCTACCTCTGCAGGCTGTGTGTTTGTAAAATCGGGCAAGGACGGTATTTACCGTCTCTATGTGGCGTTAAAGAAAGAAGCCAACTCAGCTTTGGAGGCAAGAGAGGGAAACCATGACATTGGCTTGTGACACCGCTGGCTTGGTTACCTCGGCTTTGGCGCCATCATCTCCGTGCTGTAGATGGTCGGGAGTTTGGAGATTAAGGGGGTGAATCAGCCTGGTACACCAAATTGTGAGAGTTACATTGAAGGGAAGCAAGCCCGCTCTTTTTGAACGGAAGGGGGCGGCTAAGCTTCTCTCACCTGTTCACTCTGATTTGTGCAGCCTCATGCCATCATAGTCCTTGTCCTGAAAGTTTTACTTTGTCACATTCATTGATGATAAGTCAAAGAAGTTGGGTGTCCTTCATGGCTGGAAAGGATGAGTGCTTTGAACCTTTCAAGGTGTGGATTGTTGCTACACAGACTGAGAGTGGCAGGCGGTTGAAGGTGCTTCACACCGATGGTGGAGGAGAGTACCTCTCCAATGAATTTTGGAACTTCCTCAAGCATCGTGGGATCAGGCACGAGGTCATCCACCTCGAACACCGCATCTGAATGGCACGACTGAATGTGCAAATCACACAATCAAAGAGCGTATTTACAGCAGGCTCCAAGACGCGCAGCTTTCGCCAACCTTTCGGGAAGAAGCGCTGAACACTGCCCTGTACGTGAAGAATCAGAGTCCCATGTGCGACGTGCCGTTGATGACACCGGAGGAGGCATAGGTGGGATGCAAGCCGATGATGACACAGCTGATGACGTTACCATTGTTGAAGATGAGATCCCTGGAAATGATGACGTGGCCAGTATCCCTCTCAAAGAGGCGATACGCATTGTTGGCCACATCATAGTAGATCATTAGCATCTGTGCGCTCTTTGCGTCCCATTTCTGCCACTTCTCCTTGAGCACATGCATGGCTATAAAACGCTCGGAGATGACCCACGTTCAGCTTCTTACCGAACCACGCATTGTACGATGTCATCTGCTTCAGTGCCTTAGTTGGACTGCGGTTTTTGATGTACATCATAGTACTCACTGCTTCGGCCCAAACGTCGTATGTGAGCCAAGCCACGTGCAGCATGGAGCTTGTGGACTCAACGATGGTGCGGTTGGCGCGTTCCACTACACTGTTTTGCTGCAACGAGTATGGCACGGTATGCTACACCTTGATGCCAGCTTCTTTGAGGTTGTCTTGGAACTCCTTGCTCAGGTACTCTCTACCACGGTGGCTATGCAACGCCTTGATTCTTGGCAGTCAAGTTCTCCACCATTGCCTTGAACTCCTTGAACCTGTCAAAGACACTGGTGCTTGGAAGAAAGGAAGTACAGAGCATCATCAATGATGGTCAGAAAATACCTAGAGCCTCCAAAGGTCTGGGTATGCATCGGGCCACACAAGTCTATGTCGACCAACTCCACCACCTTCTTCGCATGTTCCCTTTCTCCAGAGAATGCCTCATGATGCTGCTTCCCCTCCAAACAGCCGATGCATAACTGCTGCTCAAAGATGGAGATGGTGGACAAGTCACGTACCATCTGCTTTGCTTGAAGCTACTACAAGGCGAGCATGTCGATGTGGCCATAGCGCGCATGCCAGATCTCACCATCTGTCGCTTGCACCACAACTGCAAGATTCTGCTCACGCGGGATCTTGGTTGCCTCCAACAAGCGGTACATGTTGCCTTCTCTCACTGCCCTGGCCAACTCCTCTCCAGTTTCCTTGTCAAGGATGTAGCCATAGTCGTTGTCGAAGACAACACGCAATCCTGTGTTCGTTAGAGGCGAGACTGTGAGAAGGTTGAACACAGCATCAGGTACATATAGCATGCCATGGAACACTCCCAATTCCATGCTACACGGGGTCTCCAACCACATCTCCACAATTCCAATCCCGTGAGCATTCACCACCCAATCATCACCAAAAGCAATCAGTCGGGGGAGAATAGAGAGCATCTGCGTGAACCACTCGTGATGCGTCAAGCTCTTGGTGCATCCAGAGTCTTTGTACCATGCCAGATGTTCCTTCTTCATCTACGACATTTCTGATTTTGCCATGAAGAGGTGGTCGCGCACCTCCTTGGCCACGTTCATGTTGCCAAAGGGACGGATGCCGGTCTGGTTTGTTGGAGTAATGCTCCTCACCATGGCAGGAGTGACTCCAAAAAGGAACACCAAAAAGACAAGCCAAGGTGGCTCAGTGGTTAATGGTGTCCACCTCTCGAGGCAGGGGCCCGGGTTCAAGTCCCACAGGATGAAATTCTGCCCTGCCTCAAGGGAGGTGGAAAATAGATGCCATGAAGCTAGCTCAACCTCTAGAATTCCTCCTTGAGTTTCTAGAAGGCCAGGTGAGGGTCCAGGAAGGTGGCACACCTTCTAGACGGGGTGACTTGTCCTACAAGGCATCTAGAGGTGTCTTAGTCTTCTGGACACCTTCCCTCGTACTAGAAGCAAGCTGAGGAATCTAGGAAGGGACAGAAGCTTCTAGAGGAAGGAAGGGATGCCTTCCTAGGTGGGAAAAGGACAGCCTACCAAGGGCCACTCTAGAAGCCATAGAATCTGCTAGGAAGCTCCAAATGTGGCATGCTTTGGTGTTCTGGAAAGCTTAGATCAGTGGCTATAAAATCCCACTACTTGTGAGCCTTGATAAAAGTGTTCTTTCCCAGTCAATCCAGGCCAAAAACTGCTGCCTCAATCTCTGACCAGATTTTGTCATCCTTGGAACTAGTTGCCTCCACAGTTTCAGTCTCTCCAAAAACAGTCGGTAATGTGAACCAGACACTGCTAGGGATCCTCCAGGGTACACACTCACCCTCAGACCAACAAAGGATTATGGGCCCACGCCTCTAAGGGGTTCAAAGCCAGCTTGATTTCACACTTCCTACAGCAAGACATGGCAACCAGCGAGCAAGAGAGCAGCCGCGCTCTCCTTAAGTTTGATGGGACAGGCTTTGCCTTGTGGAGGTGGCACTTTGAGGTCTTCCTTGACGGCAAGGGACTGCTTGAGCTCGTAAAAGGTGATGAGACTGCTCCGCTGGAGACTGCAATGGCTGAGGTGAAGGAGGCATACAAGAAGCGCAACAAAAAGGCATTGGCACTCCTTGTGTCCACGTTATGCCCACCACAACTTGGGCACATCCAAGGATGCACCATGGCCGTAGACGCATGGTCAAAACTCTGCTCCATCTACCAGTCAAGCAACCTTGTCAATCAGCTCTTCATCTTCAAATGGCTCGTCACCCTCCGAGCCAACGAAGGCGACAACATCATGGAGATCATGCAGCAGATAAAGTCGCTCGCAGCGGAGTGCGTGGCCACTGGTTGGGAGGTCGACTCTCAGTTGCAAGCTATGATCCTCCTTCTGGCCTTGCCAGACAGTTGGAGTCCCATGATCACAGTCCTTGGTGGCTGGCCTTCCCATGAGCTGAAGTACCCGAAGGTTGCTGAGTACGTGCGCAATGAGTGGATGCGACGTGGCGGTCGAGAGAGTGCAGCGGCATCAAGTTCAGCTTACACGGTTCATCCTCAAAGTGGAGGCCGAGGCGACAAGTGGAAGGGTGCCAAACAGGGCACCAAGAAGGGTGACAAGAAGGGGGAGTGCTTCAACTGCGGCAAGGAGGGCCACTACGCGCGCAACTGTCCCAAGAAGAAAAGAGATCGGCCGCAGCGGGGCGGGAAGAAAGATGACCACGCCCTTGTTGCGTACAACTCCACCAACTTGAAGGATCCGGGAGTTGCCGTCATCGACTCCGGATCAGGCCGCCACACGCAATGCAACAGGGCGGAATATGTCACCTACGGCGCCTCGGAGAGACACATGACGGTGGCCAATGGAAAAATAGAGGTGGCCGCCGGTGAGGGTAACGTCCGCATTGAGTCAATTGTGGATGGCAAACCTGTCACGAGCAGAATCTACGATGTGCTACATATGCCCAACTTTGGGGCAAACCTGCTCTCCGTCAGCCGCCTTACCAACAAGGGACTTTAGGTGCTCTTCACAAAGAAGGAGGCCGTCATCCGCAAAGAGGGCAAAGGTGAGGTGATTGCGCATGCCAAGAAGGAGGAGGACTTGTACCTGCTACGCGCGAAGATCCTCAGCAGCCGGGTGGGGTCCAACGCCGCCAATCTTGCAAGGAAGGATGGAGGAGACCTGGACCTATGGCACTGCCGACTCTGCCACATTTCTCCATCGACCGTAAAGGAGATGGCTCAGAGGGAAGTGGTGCGGGGTCTCCTAATCAGCGGCCTTGATGGAACCAAGGAGACCGTGTTTGAGCCATGCATCATTGGCAAATCAACTCGGCAGCCGTTTGTCGCCAAGGGGACACGTGCATCGGCAAAACTGGCCGTGGTACACACAGATGTGTGTGGACCGCTTGAGAGCTCCATCGGCGGAGCTCGCTACTTCCTCACCTTCATCGATGACCACAGCCGGAAACTCTACCTCTACCCAATGAAGCGGAAGAGTGAGGTCCTTGCGTGCATGCAAGAGTTTGTGGCTGATGTGGAGCGGCAAACAGAGTTGAAGGTGAAGGCGTTCCGGAGTGACAACGGCGGTGAATATGTGGGGTGCCTTGGGTGGATGAAGAGCAAGGGGATTTTGTGGCAGAAAACAACTCCACACTCCCCACAACAGAATGGCGTTGCAAAGAGAGCGAATCGCACAATCTTGAACATGGCGCGATCCATGTTGAGCGACGCCGGCCTTACACAACGGTATTGGGCGGAGGCGGCAAGGACAGCAGCGTACATCATGAATCTCATGCCGACCAAGCCACTGAAGGACAAGGAGAGCAAGGCGTGGAGGACGCCACAAGAGGTGTGGAGCGGGAGGAAACCGACGGTGGGTCACCTCCGCACGTTTGGTTGTATTGCACATGCAATGGTGCAGGTACGTGAGGGACGGAGCAAGCTGGACCCGCGTATCCGCCAGTGTATTTTCCCTGGATATGAGAGGGGAATCAAGGCCTACTGGCTCTTTGACCCAAGGAGGCAGCAGATTGTGTGGAGTCGCAACGTCACGTTCGACGAGAAAAGCCGTTGGACAGACAAGGAGGCAGGTCTCTCCAAGAGGGGAGAGTGGATGCCACTCCTTGAGGGGGAGATGCCAGAGGACGTGAATGAGGGTGACATCCTCGCAGTAGCACCAGCCGGAGAGGATTGCCTGAGCTATGGGTGACCGGAAAAATTTGTTCCGACCAGTTCGGATGAAGAATCCGAAGCACCGAAGATGGACGTGGAGGTGGGGAGTCGACCGATGTCTCCAAGGTCTCCAAGAGAGGGGGAGTAGGCGCTTGGAGAGGATGGCGCCGAAAGGGGAGAGCAACAACTACCGCCTCAAGAGCCCCGCACAAGCAACCGTGTGCGAAGAAGGATAAAAAGGTATGATGCCGACAAGGGCATCTGGACAGGGTTCGCACAAGTCTTCTTCACGCAAGAGGAGCGTGAAGGTGGCACTGCACAAGAAGGACGGGGCTGAGTGGGAGGGAGCAATAAAATGTAAGCTCACCTCGCATGAGGAGAAAGACTCCTGAGTTACTGATTAAGCATGGACAACTTCCATGGGTGATGCGCAAGGGGGAGATTGTTGGAGTAATGCTCCTCACCATGGCAGGAGTGAGTCCAAAAAGGAACACCAAAAAGACAAGCCAAGGTGGCTTAGTGGTTAATGGTGTCCACCTCTAGAGGCAGGGGGTTTAAGTCCCATAAGATGAAATTCTGCCCTGCCTCAAGGGAGGTGGAGAATAGATGCCAGGAAGCTAGCTCAACCTCTAGAATTCCTCCTTGAGTTTGTAGAAGGCCAGGTGAGGGTCCAAGAAGGTGGCACACCTTCTAGAAGGGGTGACTTGTACTACAAGGCATCTAGAGGTGTCTTAGTCTTTTGGACACCTTCCCTCCTACTAGAAGCAAGCTGAGGAATCTAGGAAGGGGCAGAAACTTCTAGAGGAAGGAAGGGATGCCTTTCCTAGGTGGGAAAAGGACAGCCTACCAAGGGCCACTCTAGAAGCCATAGAATCTGCTAGGAAGCTCCAAATATGGCATGCTTTGGTGTTATGGAAAGCTTAGATCAGTGGCTATAAAATGCCACTACTTGTGAGCCTTAATAAAGGTGTTCATTCCCAGTCAATCCAGGCCAAAAACTGCTGCCTCAATCTCTGACCAGATTTTGTCATCCTTGGAACTAGTTGCCTCCACTGTTTCAGTCTCTCCAAAAATAGTTGGCAGTGTGAACCAGACACTGCTAGGGACCCTCCAGGGTGCATACTCACCCTCAGGCCAACATGGTTCTGTTGCCGCTCCTGACGCTACTTGGAATGCTGGTGCTGCTGTTGTGGAGACTGGTGCTTTTGCCGTTACGCCTGCTGCTCCTTCTGGTCCCTCTTGAACTTGAAATACCCTTTCTTGTAGTGCCCCTCTTTTTGGTAGTAGTGGCACTTGTCTTTTATCTTCCCTTTTTGTTGCCCAGACTACTACTGCTGCTGCTGGTTGCGGGAGCGCGTGGCCACGAATGCTGCTTCACTACTGCCGCCGCCATTGCGCTTTCTTGCATTGCGATGCAATTCTTCCTACACCAGGTGTGTGCAGATGAAGTCGAGGTCGAGAGTTGGCTGGTATTCCAGTGTCTCTTGTACCGTGTCGTAGCTGGTTGGGAGTCCCCTCAGCAAGATGACGATGAAGTGCGTCTCTTCAGCAGGGCTGCTTTGAGTCGCTTCGCCAGCTCCTTTGCCTTGTCCAGGTACACCTCAATCCCTTCACCACCCTGTATTTTCAGCGGCATCATCTTTTCCTTCAAGAGCATGAGGAATGTAGGGTCCTTGCTCTCATAATTCTTGCACAACGTATCCCATCCCTCGTTTGCAGTAGCCTTGTGACTCACGTACTGAAGATGCGGGTTGGAGATGGTGTTGACAAGCAACTTGTAGACCTACTTTTCTTTCTTTTTCCACTCCTCATACGCCACTGGTGTAGCTGCAAATGAAACTGCATCAGCTGCACCCTTGTACGGCATCATCTCCGCCACCACGTGTATTGTGGTAACACCCATTGCTTGCAGATCTGGAGCAGACTCGTCGTTGCTCACCACCTCCCACAAGCCTCTCTCCTCCAAGAGGAGGCGGGTACGGATCTTGCACATTGCAAAATTGGCACATCCCTCCAGCCTCTCCAAAGGCTAGGCTGCTATCACAACACCTGCTTTTGCCTTTTTTAGCCTTGGTGATGCTCAACACTGCCCTTGAGTGGCAGCGTTACCCCTCCTTTTGCTGCTCCTTCTGCCAGAAATCTGTCTAATAGAAAACGGACTCTAGATGCAAGCAGACTGGGAATTTGAAAAAATATAGCCCACCACTGGAAAACGTAGCTAAATGTTTTTTGGATCGAGCCATAAAGTAGGGTCATCAACAAAAGATTTTCAAAGATATGCTTTCTTGAAAACAGGGTATGCCTTTGCTCATACTCCAACTCAGATTAGCCAGCTTGTAAACGACGTTTCTCCCAAACAGATCGATGGAATGCAAATATTTTTGCACCAATGGAAATCTTAGAAAACATACTAAAATCATCATATGCCAATTTTTACATTTGAGAAAGGAACAAGAGAGTGATGGTCATCAGAAGGCGACAATCTTACTTACAGGGAAGAGTGTGGCCCTGGTCAACCTCGTTTTGAGCATAACTCTCTATCCAACCGTTGGATCTTCCCAATCTTGGGCTTGTACGAAAGCTTGTCTTGGGCGCTTAAGGATCTAGTGGTGGATTGTCAACTTTGGTTAAGGTTTGACCGTAACCCGTAACTTTCAATGCGACGGCCTGCGCTGGCTGAAACTGGCAGAATCTGGCTTTAATACCAAGTGTCAAGAGTGAGACTTGGCTTGCTCCCCCCCTTGCTCCTGCATATCAACGGATAGTATGATCCTTGCATTTTTTGCAAATACAGTGAGTGTCAAAACTTCCACAGAAATGTTGAGGGGATGGAGGTCTGACCGGTCAGCGCTCGAGCAACCAGTCGGCTGGTCTCAAAACCAGCGGTCAATCAAGACCGGCAATCCCTTGTCAGCGACCGGCTGTCGGCAGCCCGCAACCACTGGATCGGGTGCAGGCAGACTAGGGATGTAGCGTGCAAGATGGCACGCAGGCTAGAAAATCGGTGACCGTGTCAGTGGCGAGTTCTTGTCCTTTTCCAGGTGCAAGAGCTAGAGAGGTTTTCAGAAATGGCTCGAACGGTGCACGAGCTGCTGAAACGTTAGTAGACCATTAGAAAAACTGTCTGGGACAGTTTTTCTAGCTGCCTTTTGCAGGATGGAGGTAGATGTTACTACTAACCTCCAAGACAAAGGATGTGGATGCTCCCACTTCAAGTGTAGGAGCACGTGCAAGCTCATTGAGGAATTCAAGTCCACTATAAAAGCGAAGGACTTTTGCATTTAAGAGCCATCACTATGAAGTGTGGCCTTGAGGCTTGTCTCCCACTTTTGACTCCATAAGTCATAAAAACAATATTCTCTCGTCAGAGCCTTGTGGAGATGAAACCCTCTTTGTCCTCCTAGTGATCCCTTGTGATTTTGTAGCCAAGAAGAATGTGTTTTAAGATGTTGAGATCAATGGAAATCCCCCAACAAGTGTTTTGACACAACAAACACCTCAAGAGGCACCACTGACGGATGATTTTTTGGTATCAAATTTCATCGATGCTGAATTTGGTGATGAATACAGCTTGAGGCCTGGTGTTATGGACACTCTGAGCAAAGACTCAGAGCAGGCAGCATAGGTGGTCCCAGCTAACATGGAAAAAGTGAAGTTATCAACTCTTGTGGTGCCAATGGGCAGAACAAGGACGAAGCTTTCATGAAAATTCCCAGTCGTGGATACTCCTACTACGTGTCCGAACGTGAGACAAGGAAGACATTCTTTGGCTTTGTTGTACAAAGAAAGTGCTACGAGGGACATTGTAAGGATGGTCCGAGACCACACAGATGATGACACCGTTGGTTTGGTGCCTCTAAGGTACACCGTGCCACAATGGACACGGCTTGGACGTCAAAGATAGCTTAGAATTTACCAATTGGCGAGAGATCCAAAAGTGGAGATTTCTTTCGTATCGGCCACTCTTGATATGGACACCAGAGAGAGGTGGTGGCCGTGTTTGCTCTTCTTGTAAAGCTTATGAATTTTGTGACAATGGATGCCAGCTCCTTGGATGTAATGCTGACTGTTGGAAAAAGGACAGCCATTAGATCGCCTCGATCCAACGATGTATTGGGCTCGGCAAAACAACAAAAAAAGGAAACAAGAGGGCCAAGAGAAAGATCCCTCTCTCTCTCGACCCTCCTGTCTATCCTACATGGCAGGGCATGGTATGGCTGTGGGCAGGCTTCTTTAGGCGTTCCACTGATCCATCCATCCGCAGCCCTATCCACTCTACTCATCCTTTTGGACCTCCGGAGAGCTGATTGGATCATGGTACTGAAAGCTATACATTTTGGCAAGTTTTGGAAAAACAGGGTGTGTGGTCTGGCAGACAAAGTGAGAGTGTGAGCATGAGCTCCTCTCGACGCTGAGTCTGCTAACGTGGCAAGGGACAGGAGAACGCGGAACATATTGTTCCTTCTAAAGATGGATCTTGTGATCACGAATCATTGCGAGGGTAGTTGGAATGATCGGAGTCGTTGCTGAATCGAGAGGTGTGACCATTCGGTCATCTCGAGACAAATGCCCGAGAAAGATCGATGGTCATGGGAAGCTACCGCAGATCTGGACGACCTCGTCCGTGGATCGCACCGAGGGCGGTGGGCATCCGCCAACCTCGGTCTGCCCATGATCGCAGATCATCGAGCGGCGTCCGAGAGATACTGTGATGGAGAACTGGAAGACACAAGGATACCGGACTATGTCAACACTTGTAATTTTCTGCTCTTAGCTAGTACAGACAGATAAGTAGCGTTAGGTTTGTATTTGCTATTACTTTGTCTATGTGAGATCATTTTGAACAAGCTTGGTACCGTTGGAAAGCTTGTGAGACGAGTCGTGTAACTGTGCCTTCAGCCCATACCCTTGAATCGCACAGTCAATGACATTACTCAGGCAAGAGTGCTTGCGTGTGTATGAGTGGTAACACGTGCCTGAGAGGTCATCACGAACAATTCGGTAAAGCATCAAAGAGCAGATCAATCAGGATAATGCATCTGAAGATTTCTAAGGTTCCGTTATGTAGAATTTCAACATTTGGTATCAGAGCAGGTGGTATCTTCAGATCTACGCAACTATGGCGGCAACCATCAACAATGGAGATCACTTTAAAGTGGCGTTGTTTGACGGCGATGACTACCATACCTTTGCATCCAATATCGAGATGATCTTTCTAAACAAGGGCCTATGGGGAGTCATCTGCGACCCTCCCACTGACACATTACCTCCAGGAGCGTCACCTGAAGAACAAATCAACTGGAAGCGACGCTATGATCAGGCCTTTTCAGTTTTGGCGCTGAATCTAACAAAACGACTCAAGTTCATCATCAGAGAAAACAATCCAACCAACTGTCCAAGGAAGGCTTGGAAGGCCCTGAAGAATCGTTATGAAAGAACAAGCAATGTTGAACTGGGAAGCCTCTTGACAGAGTTTCACACTCAACAGATGGAAGAAGGAACACATCTAGAGGATCACGTGTCCCATCTTATATATCTGGCCAGCCCCATTTCATTAATGGGAGAAGTGATTTCTGAAAGAGTCCTAGTACTAACGCTTTTCTGTGGACTACCTTCCAGATTCAGAGATACCATCAACTGACTTCAGACTCTTCAGAAACAAGGGAAGACCTTTGATGCTCAACTTACTGAACTTTGAACAACCCTGCAGCAAGCCATTGATGCACAAGGAAGAGCCGCTGGTGGGGCACCTGGTGCCGTTGTTGTAGCAGCACTAGCAACAGCAGCAACACCTCCACCTGGAAGTCAACCATACTCTCTGACTCAAGAGAAGGGTGTCGAAGAACTAATGATGGTTAAAGAACAATATGTCAAGGAAAATGAAGGTGAAAATGGCCTTGTGACCAAACATTAAGGACAAAGGACAAAGAAGTTTGGATTGTATGGTAACGGAAGTCAGGATCCCCTTACGCATTTCAACAACAGAGGTCAACCAAATCCTTACTCACCACGGGGTTTTGTTCCACCAAATGATCAAGTGTGTTGGACGTGCAAGCAAAAGGGGCATATTGTCGTGGACTGTCCTAAACAACATCCAAATTTTGCTCGTCATTATGGTTCTCGACAGCCACATCAAGCAATGCTGACAACTTACATGTCCACCGTGGCTGCATTTCTTACAGGGTCTTCAAAAGCACAGGAATCATCTGATGAAGAGGACAACTTCCAGTTGAATCTCATATCTGAGGGACCAATCCTAACTGACAAAGACATGTCAGCCACACAGCGAGAGCATTCAACCTATGGCTCAGCACCAGAAGATGCAGCACATCACACTCTGGAAGAAGAAGAGTTTGTGAATGAAGAATTGGCCATGTGCTCCATCGACAGTGCCCTTCTCTTGGCTACTGGCATCTTGGCATGGATCATGGACTCTGGTTGCACGAAACACATGACCTGCAAAAAGGACTGGTTCATCAACTTCAAACGCTTCTGGACACCACGAGATGTCCGCCTTGGTGATGGGAGAACTATCCCTGCCTACGGGCAAGGGACAGTCAAGGTCGGCATTAAGTGCAATGGAAAACAGGCAATAAGGACCTTCGAAGACGAACTCTATGTCCCAGACCTCGTCGCAAATCTTCTTTCCGTTACCAAGCTCAGCGACAAAGGTTTCAAATTTATGTTTGGCACTGACAAGAACTGCAATGTGTACAACCAGACATCTCAACTGGCAGCGGTGGACAATCGAATGGGCAACCTGACCATCTTAGATACCAGAAAACCGTCAAGATACTTAGAAACGCAAGAGATGGCTTTTGTGGCTTCTTCACCTACACATACAAAGAAAACGTATCCGTCAACCACAACAGAACTTTGGTTCAAGCGGCTAGTACACGTCAGCTATTCAACTCTAACCAAAATGGCTGCAGATTCAGTTGCTCATGATCTTCCAGACAGTCTACTGCAAGACAGAGAAGCACCCATGTGCGGAGGCTGTATCATAGGCAAACAACATAGAGCTTCCTTCCAATCCCTCCCGTTGAATGGAACCCATGCATGCCTAGAACTCGTGCACATGGACCTCTGCTATATCAAGGAAGGCTCTCTCTCCAACAAGCACTATTTCCCTGTCATTTTGGATGACTACACACATATGGTCTGGACCCAGATCCTCCGCTTCAAATCTGATGCAATTGAAGCAATTAAAACTTGGGTTTGACAGGTTGAAAATGAGACCAGCCTGACAGTGAAGAAAATCTGTACTAACAATGGGACCGAGTTTGTCAACCGCAATCTCAAGGCCTTCTACAATGAGAGAGGCATTCAACATCAAACCACGGTGCCATATACTCCACAACAGAATGGCAAGGCAGAAAGGATGAATCAGACTCTTCTTGAACGAGATTGGACAATGCTCCACTCAGCTGGCCTCTCATCTGCTTTCTGGGCTGAAGCTCTTCACACTGCAGCGTATATCACAAATCGTCTTCCCACTGGAAAGTTGCTTGCAGGTGCATCAACACCCTACAAAGCATGGACCAGGAACAAGTCCTATCTGGGACACATCCGTGTATTTGGATGTACAGCACACGCTTGGGTCCGGCCAGAAGAACGCGCCAAGCTTGATCGAGGATCAAAAGTTTGAATCCTCCTTGGGTACGAGATACGCGACATCTACCGACTTTGGGACCCAGACTCCAAACGTGTGATTTCGAGCAGATAATCCATCTTCAACGAAAGCTTCTTCAATCGAGCACGTGATGCAACACCACCAGCAGTCACGTCCACTGTCTACATTGAGACAACTCCACCAACTCTTCAGAAATTCTCCGTCGACCCCACACCTGATGACCACGCTGGTGTACTTCCTCCTATGGTTCTAGAGGAACATCATGATGCTCTTGCTACTCCATAGACAGTCATCCCCAGTACTACGTCAAGATCAGGACTACGCCGGTCCGCCCGACTCACCTCCGTCATTTCGTCAGCTTGGTTTTCTGTCAACCACTGAGATCTCAGCCGACGACGACATTGATAACACAGCACTACTCACACAAGTGGTGGATCCCACCAGCTTCAAAGATTCCATGCGTTACTCGGATGCCAACCAATGGCGCCAAGGAGCTCAAGAGGAACTCTCTCAACTTAAAAACAACACACATGGGATCTTGTCCCTCGACCACCCAACACGCCCGTTGTTACGTGTAAGTGGGTGTTCAAAACCAAGCTGGCCAGTGCAGGTACACCTGATCGCTACAAAGCCCGTCTCGTTGCGCACGGATACAGTCAAGTTCTTGGGGTAAACTATCAAGACACCTTTGCACCGGTAGCCAAGTACTCATCTATCAGGGTGATCTTACCTGTGGCCGCCAACAACAAATGGAACCTCCATCAAATGGACGTCAAAAGTTCCTTCCTTAACGGTGACCTCAGCGAAATCATCTACATGACTCAACCAGAGGGGTTCATATCTCCATATAAACCCGATCACGTCTGCAAGCTCAACAAGTCTCTGTATGGCCTGGAGCAAGCTCCACGACAATGGAACCTAAAGATTCATTAATTCTTCCTAGTCCAAGGTCTCCAACACCTTCACTCCGACCACTCACTGTACTTTTGTGGAGGGTCAAATCTTCTTGGCGTTATTCTATACGTGGACGACCTCATCCTGTTTGGGCCATCTCTCTCTGTTCTGGATACCCTCAAATAGCAGTTGTCCTACCGTTTTGAGATGAGTGACATGGGGCCCCTCAAGTACTACCTCGGCATTCAAGTCACTCATGACATCACGCAGGGACAGGTGACGCTCACTCAAGCCACCTATGCTCAATTTGTGGCCGACAAGTTTGGGCTTGGTACATCCACTCCACAAACTACACCACTTTCCAAGGATCACGGTCTTACCAAACTAGTCACAGCAGCCACACCTTTGGCTTCTTCGGAGGATGCCCAAGCTTTTCCGCAAATGGTGGGCTCATTGATGTACTCCTCTGTGGCTACATGACCTGAACTTTCCTTTGTTGTTGGCCTTCTCAGTCAAGGATGCCAACGCCCTACTGTTGCTCACATCGTGGCTGCCAAACACAGCATTCTCTACCTTCGTGGATCTGCCTCTCTTGCTATCCGCTACTCTTTTGGGAACAATGTTCTCCACGGCTTCTATGATGCGGATCTCATCAGTGATCATACCACAAGTTGCTCTACCCCTGGGTATGTTTTCCTTCTGAATGGTGGATCCGTCAGCTGGCACAACAAAAAGCAATCTCTAGTTGCTCTCTCTTCTATGGAAGCTGAATACATTGCTGAAAGTGAATGCACGAGAGAGGCGGTCTGGCTTTGCATGCTTCTGAGCGAGCTCGGGTTTGACCAACTTCAACCCACGCCCATTCACTGTGACAATGAAGGAGCCATCGCTCTCTCTGGGGATCCGGTTCTCCATGATCAAACCAAACACGTCCGTCGGCAGTATCACTACGTCCACGACGCCATCGCGGAAGGCGAGGTCGTCATGCACTACCTCCCCACGCTAATGAGACTGCTGACATCTTCACCAAAGCTCTCTCTGTGGACCGCCACGCTCATCTCTGCACTTGCCTGGGCCTTCTCTGCTCGTCCTGACTTCTCTCGGCGCTATTTCCCCTCGGGTCTCCCTCCGCTACCACTCGTTCCTGGCTCTCTCTTTCCGTCCCCCCATATGAGGCATTGGGATGGACGGAGATGGTCCTTGCTGGAGCCGTCATCGCTTCCCGTTTCCGTGTCCCCCACATGAGGCGTTGGTACGGACGCGGGTCGCGTGCGACCGCTTCCCCACCTCCTTTGCTTCTGCCCGCTCCCTCTCTACACCCACTTCTTTTGCCTGCTGTTGCTGGTTGTTCCCCTCTTCCGTCCCCCCCCATATGAGGATACCGGACACGGGGACGTCAACCCTCTACCACCTCTGAGCACTCCCTCCTTCTTTTCCTTCTGTCTCCTCGCATCTGCACTCTCTTCTCCTCCTCCTGCGCCTCGGTCCTTGCAAAATGCCAACGTCCTTACTCGATGGCCTGTTCGGGGCCGGGACCCCATCGCCCGCAACTGCAAATCTTCTCCCTTTAGATCCTGTTCGGTTCTTCTTCTGTCTTCAGACCACGTTGGGTGGGCTGTCGCTGTCCGCTCACCGTTCTCGATTCTGAGTCTGCTAACGTGGCAAGGGACAAGAGAACGCAGAAGATATTGTTCCTTCTACAGATCGATCATGTGATCACGGATCATTGCGAGGGAAGTTGGAATAATCGGAGCCATTGCTGAATCAAGAGGTGTGACCATTCGGTCATCTCGAGACAAATGCCCGAGAAAGATCGACGGCCATGGGAAGCTACCGCAGATCCTGACGATCTCGTCCGTGGATTACACCGAGGGCGCTGAGCATCCGCCAACCTCGGTCTGGCGATGATCCGAGATCATCGAGCGGCGTCTGAGAGATCTTGTGACTGAGAACTGGAAGACACAAGGATACCGGACTACGTCAACACTTCCACTTTTCTGCTCTTAACTAGTACACACAGATAAGTAGCTGTAGGTTTGTATTTGCTATTACTTTGTCTGTGTGATATCATTTCGAACAAGCTTGGTACAGTTGGAAAGCTTGTGAGACGAGTCTTGTAACTATGCCTCAGCCCATACCCTTGAATGGCACAGTTAATGACATTGTTGAGGCAAGAGTGTCTGTGTGTGTATGAGTGGTAACGCGTGCCTGAGAGGTCATCACCAACAATTCAGTACAGCATCAAGGAGTAGATCAATCAGGATACTGCATCTCAAGATTCCTAAAGATTCTATTATGTAAAATTTCAACACTGACCTTCAAAGTGGATAATGATGATCTGTTTATAACTTGTGCTCTCTAGAAACGTTTTTCAGCTCCATAGAAAGTGGCGAACAATTTTGCCGGCCTTCAAGAGCGGAGGAGAAGTGTTGAACGGCTTCACCGAGGCCCTGAACATTTGAAGGTGCCTTGTCAAAAAGTGGGAGGTGTGTTGCCTGAAAGCTTTGCTCACCTTATCAATGGGCAAAGTGATGAGTCGCTTCTGAATGCATCAACTGATTGTGCCATTACTAGCTTCATCAGCTAGTCTTGAAGAATCTGCCATAGTAATGTTTGTTGCATCTACGGGCAGATGTGATGATTTTCTGGCTTCTTCAGCCAAAGTTGCAGATGACGGAACAGTCGTAGTTGACGTGGAAGAAAGTGCTTCCTCTTCTGGTCCAGCTTTTCTAGCTGATGTTGAGTAGAATCTTGCAGCATTGTCCACTACTGTTGTAGACAAGTCTGCCATAATTCCAGCTTTTTCAGCAGGTGTGATATAGGATAGTGTAGCAATGGTCACTACTTGCTTGGATAAACCAGCTGATTGTCCAACGTTATCAGCTGGCATTGTGTAGAATGTTGTATTAGTACTCAATGTCATTGTAGAGACATCTGCTACAACTCTAGCTTCGTTAGCTGGCATTGCGTAGAGTGTTGCAGCAGTGTCCACTGCTGTTTTAGACAAATCCGCTGCTGTCCTGCTTTGTGAGCTGCTAGTGTCTATAGTGTTGCAGCCGTGTCCATTGTCATTGCGGAAAAATCTGCTGCCGCTCCAGCTTTGTCAGCTAGTAGCGTGTAATTTTCTGTAGCAATGGCCACTTCCGTTGCGTTAAAATTTGCTCCTGCTCTAGCTTTCTCAGCTTCCAACATGTAGATTTTTGTCTCTGTGTTCGTTGCCATTGCAAACAAACCCACTTCTGTGCCAATTGTGTTGTTGTCACATGATGCAGCAACATCTGCTTCCTTCAGAGGTAACTATACGGCTATTCCAGTTTTGTCAGATGGAATACTATAAAGAGTTGTTGCAGCACCTGCTACCGTCGTAAACAAATCTGCTGCCACTCGAGCTTTGTCAACTGGCATTTTGTTGAGTGTTGCACTCGTATCTTCTTCCTTTGTGGAAAGACTGGCTACTTCTCCAGATTCGTCAGCTGGCATTGTGTTAGATATAGTAGATGAATCTGCTCCTTTTACCTGTAGTGTGGACTGTTCATGCACGCTTAACATATCAGCCTCAAACTTGAGGCAAAGATTCATAAGCCGTTGGGCGAACAAGGATAGGACTGTATAAACTTCCACAATTTGTTGCACATCCTCAAAGGGTAGGCTTGTGGGGAAGGCTTGTTGTTTAACACGTTGGAATTCTACAACCACATCCACATTGTAGATGTCTTTCGCCTTGCCTATTACGGTATTGTACTTGTGATTGAACCCTTCTTTCTTTTCAGAGGCCTTTTGGCGTGCTCTGATACCATGTCAAGTTTTGCAGGAGGTGGATGGGTTATCTCAGACTATAATTAGAGGGGCAACACATCAACATTGGAATGTGAAGTATCTACAAAAATTTGTAGATAACATGGAAACGTACATGAAGAGTTCCATGAACCAGCTGCATGGATGTAATCACAAGTGTAGACTTGTGGACCCACAGGGCGCCTGCCCTGGATGCCTTAAGACTAAGACTGGAAGACCAGAGCTAGAGAAAACTTCTTGTAGAGCCACTAGCTTGCACTGAAGAAGGCGCAGACCTTTGCAGGGGTTGCGTCTTAAGACACCGGCTTATAGTGTCAGAGGCTAAGGCTTGTGGAGGTGGACTCCTGAGGCATCGGAAGGAATCTGATGATGACTGAAGGAATGTCAAGGCATGTGATGATCTCTGAAGGCATAACAGCTTGAGTGGTTTGAGCCCCTTGAAGTAATCCTGGGAGTGCCTCCTTGGAGGCTCTTACCTTGGAGGCTGCATGAAGTTGCATAACCACCTGGGTGGTCACATAAGCACCCAGGCCAGCTGAAGAGTCACCTGGAAGATGAAGGGTCACTCACAGCTGAAAGGTCACTACCAGCTGAAGGGGCACCGGAGGTGAAAGATGCAACGTTAGCTAAATGGTCACAAGGAGGTTCTTGGATGTTGCAGTAGGAGGTTGAACAACTATCCTTCAGTTGGAAGCTGAAGGGTAATAGCCTCCAAGGGCCTCCAAGGGCACCTTAGATGTTCTCAAGGCAAGGATTTGAGCCTTGCCTCCCTCCATTTACGGAAGTAATTTCAATAAATGCACCACGACATGCATTTTAGCCGAACCTGGCCATCAAAACTGGGTAAATGAAAACAGAAGAAAGATTCAAGAAGGACGAGGACGAGAAGGGAAGGTTGGAGAAGGATGAAGAAGGGCAAGGGGCAGGACGGGGCAAGACAAGGAAGGACGGGGAAGGATAGGGAAGGGTGGGTGAGGGTTGGGAAGGATGGAAAAGGGTTGGGAAGGGCTGGGAAAAGGGTAGGGAAGGATGTAAAAAGGCAGGGGAGGGCGGGGAAGGAAGGAGGTAAGGGCGAGGAAGGGCAAGGAATGGCGTGGAAGGATGAAGAAAGGTGTGTAAGGATGGGAAGTTGTGGAAAAGGATGGGAGGAAGGGTAGAGAAGGGCTAGGGAGGGTGGGGGACGGGTGACAAGGGCGGAGAAGGTTGAGGAGAAGGGTAGGTAAGGACAAGGAACGGTGGAGAAGGGTAGGGAAGGGTAGGGAGGGATGGGAAAGGGTGAGGGAAAGTGCAGAAAAGGGTAGGGAAAGGTGGGAAAAGTTGGGGAATGACAGGGAAGGGAAGAAGGAAGGATAGAGAAGGACAATTATGGGTGGGGTGGGAACGGCAGGGATAAGGGCATCAAAGCGTAGGGAAGGGTCGAGAAGGGTGGGGAAGGACGGGGAATGGCCGGGAATAGCAGGGAATGGTGAAGAAGGGTGAGGAAGGGTGGGGGGAAGGGTGGGGAAGGGTGGGGATGTGTGGGGAAGGGTGGGAGGAATAGTGACAAAGGATGCAGAAGGTCAGGGAAGGATGGGAAAGGGTTTGGAAGGTCACAGAAGGGTGGAGAAGGGTGGGGGGTATTGAGGAAGGGTGGGGAAGGGCAAATAAAGATGGAAAATGGCAGGGAAGAACGATGAATGGCGGAAAAGGTTGAGGAGAAGGATACAAAAGGGTGGGGAATACTAGGTAAGGGTGGGTAAAAGGGTGGGGAGGGGGAAGGGGGGGAAGGGTAGGGTAAGGGATGGGAATGATGGGGAATAATACATAAGGAATGGGAGGGACGAGAAGGGAGGGAAAGGGTCGAGAAGGGCGGGGAAAGGTAGGAAAGGATGGAAAGGCTTGAGAAGGGTGGGGAAACGGTTGGGAAGGGTGGGAAAGGGTGGGGGAGGATGGGGAAGGGTGGGGGGAAGGGTGGGGGAAAGGTTCAAGAAGGGTGAGGGGAGGGGTGGGCAGGGCAGAGAAGTCTGGGAAAGGGTGGGGAAGGGTGGGGAGAAATCGAAAAGGGTAGAAATGGGTAGGGAAGGTTAGGGGGAAGGTTTGGAAAAGGAGTGGTAGGCCGGGAATGGTGGGGAAGGGTTGGGGGAAGGGAGGAAAGGGGTGGAGAAGGATGAGGAATGGCGGGGAAGGATAAGGAAGGGCACAGAAGGATGTGGAAGGGCGAGGAAAGGCGGGCAAGTGGGAGGGATTACACCGTAGCGAACCTCAAATTCGTGCAAAACAATCATCTTAGTTCGCCCTCATGTTGTGAAATAATTCATGGAGAACATGGGTGAAATTTGAAACTATTTTGTAGTTCATTTTTTCGCGAACCCATATCACTGAATAATTAGCCATGAAATATTCACACGTTTCCCCCTTGAGTATGCCTTTTCTGAAGTTCAAAAAAGAAAAAGGAACGATTTCACCACACATTGTCTTCGCCTTACATGGCAAAGCTGTGATGACGTGAATTGGTGGTAACCAGACAGCCACCCGTGGTCTACGGCTCTGAATATTGGCTTTCAATTATGAATTTTAGGGCATTGAATGCATGCAAGGGTCTCAAAACGTGAACGCGCGATGAAAATGACTTCCAAAATTATCTGGAATCCTTTTGTTAGGTGAGCACCCAAAATTTCCCATTGTTCTATTTTTCAGTGAATATGAGTAACACAGAAACTCGGTTTAAGAATGCATGAATTTAGGTTTCAGTACGGTACATTATTAGAAGCTTGTGAATCAAGATCTTCTCTCCTTCTTATATTTTATACACCTGAAAATATTTCAAGAAAATTGATACATAAAGAAGGAATGAAAGAGATACAATGATGTGGTGTTCTAGTCTCTGGCTAACTATAGACTTTTCATCATCCTCCACCTTAGTTCTTGATAACTCTGGTGTAGAAACACCTGTTATTTATTTGTGTTTGTTTATAGTGCAAGTGAAGAATTGTATATAAGGAAAGTTTGATTTGGAATGATTGAAAATCTAGAATCATTTGTGAGTTTGTTGAGATGGACACAAAATTTTCAGCAGTAAAAATACATGGATTCCATACGCATAAAAAAACTTAATGGGCACTATACACTCCCCTTAGAGGCATGAAAATTGAGCCTGCTTAAGATGTTTCTTAAAAAAGCATTGGTTTCAGCCAATGTTGACATTGGCCTCTTTCCTCATGGAGCGGTTTTTGCTGGGTACTCCCACTACAACACGAAAATTGCATTGATGTGCCCTATTATTCTGAATTTGCTTTCACCCATTTCTACCCATGGCCATTTCTAGATAGCGTTGTTGTTCTCATCTAGAAGGATGGCAATGAGGATGAGATCTATAGCTACCGTTCCATCACCTTAATGAACACTGATCATAAGATGATCATGAAGGAAATCAAATATTTTCTTACTCCACTGCTCCCCATTCTCATCCACGCTGACCAAACGACATTCATCCATAACATGATTATCTTCCACAACCGTATTAGTGTGGAATTCACTACAAGTGTAACAATACCTGCAAATGGCCCCCAAGGCAAGATTGGTGGTCCTAACTGAATTCAGTGAAGCCCATAACTTCCTCAGCCAAACTAACCTACTACACACTACAGGAAAACTTGATCTTGAAGGTGTTGTAAGTGATATGGACAAAGCCAAACACTATGGCATCAGATCCTTGCACCTCTCAAACAATCAAATGGCACCATTTATGCCAACAAGGAATGGGGTCTGACAAGGTTGCGTATTTACCTCTAAAGTTTTACGATTTATCTTAAACCACGGATCATGAGTCTCAAAATAGGCTCTATCCTTGGTATTTGTACATAGATGGAGAGATGGCAAGAACGGTCCATCTGCCATGTGCATGTTGAGGCATATTCAAATGATGTAACAATATTATTGAATGATGCTAGCAAACTTGCACTCCTCACCCCTCCACTTAGCTGCCTGAAGGCAGCCGCAGTCTTTGAGCTCTACCCCACAAAGTCTAGCATCATTCCAATAGAGGGTGCCACACACAAGCACCCTTTCTGTCTCCGATTCCCATGGAAGGCAATACATGAAAGGTTTGTCACAATGAATTCTGGCCCTGTCCATGATCTTGTCCATGTGTGGGATCTTCTTCTCAGAAAGGCCTTTTTTAGGCAAAGGAGATATCCCAATCTTGCCACAGTCCTACATCTTATCCTTCAATATTTGTCATTCAACTTTGGTCCCCTTACCTATCAACCATAGGCAACGCATTTAACGACTCGTCTAATTTTTCATCTGAACATTTGCCACAATTCATAAACTAAGGAGATTTTGGCAGTTTACATTGGAAACTATGACTCGACCAAGGAATTGCGGGAGGGGGAGGGGTTATCCTTAAGGTAACGGCCCTCCACGCACTATGGATACCTTGATGCATCATAATGGAGCCAATCGGGTGGAATGTGCTAGGAAGCACCTTGCTCTTGTTTTCCAAACAACACTCCATGGATATCCTTCCCTCTCAATCCTTTATTGTGGATCACATGGACCTCATCCTAAGATGAGAAAGACACCTCAAGGCTTTCTATGTAGTTTTCGACCCCTTCCAGGTGTCCCATTCTGGCCTCGTCTCCTCCATAGGGAGAGGGTTACCTTGAATCATTAGATCCTTTGATATAATTCGATACCATTTGGCACTCGTACAACAAATGTGTTCCTCTGAACCATGTAAGTGGAAGACATTGGCTCCTAAAAAATGAGGGCAGTTTCCCTTCGTTCAACCTAGCAAAACCACACACTTGTTTATTTACACTTGTGGCCAAGGTTTTCCACGATTTCATCAATGAATTTCCTCCTACATGGAGTGAGAGAATCCAAAAACACGTAATTCCATCAACATTATACCTTGTAACAATGATCCAATAATGTGTTCGTACCACCGATGAACCATCAAGAAATCTCCAATGGTTGTTTGTCTAGAGCATGTCAATGATAACATAATCATTTGCACTCTTTCTTCTACTCCCTTTCACCTCATGCGGCCTGTTAACCTGGCCATTTCTCATATGTGATTTCTCCCACACCTTCCATATTGCATGGACACATGACAGTGACACACTAGATCTCTTTCATCATTCTTGAATTCACTAACCGCATAGCATCAACCATAGACATACAAAGCCACTAGAGACTCACTCACTTTTTGCATGCCGCATTATGCTCCAAAAGTAGTACAAACCAGATTCTCTTTCTCATCCATGTCTTGTGCTCTCTTCCATGAGGGGGAATGCCGACCCGTGATTTGACATCACTGCGCATATCCATTAGAATGAGGTCTCTTATTATGCTCGTGATGTGAAGCTCAGGGCTATATGCATGGCTTTGTAGAGTGGATCATACATGTCACCTGATCTAGACGAAGAGAACTAGACATGATCTATTTGTGGTGCACAAGACAGTGCACCACACATCTTCTTGGACTTCTCATGTTCACACAATGCAATGCAATTCCTCCACCGCATCCTACACAAGTACTTCGAAATCGACTCTACCCTTAGTACGCACTCCTCTTATGGTATACTGTAGTTTCATACCGCGGTATTGTGGTAGGTATCGGTATTTTTTTGTGGAACCTTTACGGTATCTGTACTCACCAAGAGGGGTATCCCTCTTTTAGTACCATGGTACTGTACCGCAATATCGTTTTGTGATACGTTTGAAATCAAAACAAAAAATGCACATCTGTTTATGTAATCACTGTTTTTTGCCCGTTCTTCAATCTGGAAGTATATTTCAAGCTTACTCACACTGCAAATCTCGTCTTAGTCAATTTCCTTGTTCAAAATAAGTTTTTCACAAAAGACATTGTAGGACTTACGACGGTACGGCTGGTGTAGCACGGTATTTTACTAGTACCATTCGTAACACGGTACCTGTACATACATTGATGTTAACCTGCCACAAAGTTTCAATACCGCGGTACGAGTACCGTGGTACTCCAGTACCACGGTATGCCATCCCTGGTGCCACCTGTATATTTACAAAATCTCTTGAGATAAGCATAAAACTAACCCACAAATAAATGTTTTTCATTGCAATGTGTTAGTAGCCGCCGTCCCTTCTTTGCTCACGCACATAAATTTCCCATGTGTTGCCCATCCCATGACCCTTAATGTCTTTTTTTCTATCCTTTTTCTACCCTTGACCAGAATTTGGGGTAGAGTGGATGTGACACTACAAACCTCTCAAAGCACATTATCTAATGCTCACCTAACCTTCACTACACCTTCTCTTTGTTGGAACTGGAGGAGAGAGGGAGCCTTGGAGCAGCGAGCATGTGGGACTGGAAGGGCATCACTTGTGTTGAAGAATGGTTGTTGAATCACTCAAAATGATGGAGTACATATAGAGCTAGAGCTTCGACAAGATAGCCCTCTCACAAGCCACACCACTTAGCCATGGAGGCTAAGGCTCACACACTAGAGTCCATGATCTCACACAAGGGAGGAAATCAGCCTAGCAATCAGGCTGACCACTCACACACGACCTAGAGAGCTAGAAAATGCTCTCATGGCATACTCCTAGTGGTCANAAGGGCATCACTTGTGTTGAAGAATGGTTGTTGAATCACTCAAAATGATGGAGTACATATAGAGCTAGAGCTTCGACAAGATAGCCCTCTCACAAGCCACACCACTTAGCCATGGAGGCTAAGGCTCACACACTAGAGTCCATGATCTCACACAAGGGAGGAAATCAGCCTAGCAATCAGGCTGACCACTCACACACGACCTAGAGAGCTAGAAAATGCTCTCATGGCATACTCCTAGTGGTCACATAACCCATAATCATATGGAGAATCGCCATGTGTCCATGGCTAGCACAGAAGGATCTCACCTCACCTAAAAAGTAAGGAGAGGTACCTTTTTCCTAGTCAGCACACTCTGACAAGGCAACCCAAGAATTGAGGACCTTCTTGGATATTTCTCCCATCAGGTCTTGACCCTGGACCTCTTGCCTTTTTCTTTTCTCAGGCTAAGGCATGGAGCCATCGCCCATGGTCACCCGGATATCGGTGGTCAATGACCCCGGAAACTTCGAAAATTCATATCTCCCAACCCGACCGTTGGATTGGCCTCAAACTTGGACAGTACACATTTTGCCACCTGATCTTTTCAATGGCATAGTCCGATTGACGATCGGAGTAGGCATCTGGTAGTTTCCTAGAACTTGCTCCTGTGGACCTGAAACTGAGCCGGATGGCTCCTTTTCCAACACTCTTATCATGGATTTTGGAACTTTCTCCTACTTCCTTCCTTCTCTTGCCTCCAAGGATGTCCAAACACCCTTCCTCATATCAGCAAATCTCCATCTCCCATACACCTACTCCCACTTACTCTATCTATTTCCCTAGGCTACCCTTCCATGTGTACGAGGGACCCATTGTGCTCAAGGGGGCGACATCTTTTCACATCCTCTTCCTCTCCTCCTCTCTTAGTTATCTTACATGTACGCTATGCCTGTTGCCTCTTGCGTGCAGTCATCTGCCCATTAAGCCTGCACACAAAATCCCCGGACTCACGGTTCGGACTCGCAAGTCTGAGTCCTGTGTCGGAACCGCGAGTCCTTTTTGCGGTCTGATTCGTCTCGTCAGAACCGCGAGTCCTTCGTCCGGGGGGGGGGAGGGGGGAGGGGGGGGAAATGTGGACCCCGGCCGTGCAATATGCACGGACGGCGGACAGCCCCCACG